>JBAKBP010020275.1:0-42937 GCA_037953745.1 Lithodes maja
CGTATACCTTGCTTTCGGCTCTCTATCACTCTTTCAACCTTGAGGGGGACAGTTGTTACAGACAGCTTTGACTTGTCTCTTTCAAGTACACAGGACAAATAAGTACAGCAGCAAATATCTTATATATGCATGAATGACATGGTTTGGGTGTGGAAGGGAGGTGCCTCGTACAAGCCAGTTGGCCTTTTATAAATATCTATGTTCTAATGTTAGTATTCTTAACTGGTGGGCTTCCCGACCCTCGGCGGTATGCACATTCAAGGGGAAAAAAAGGGGGGGGGGGGCACACTCTGCTGCTGATGCGCCAGCTCATTAGTTCATATAGACTTGTTGATATAGGCAAGGTTAACAAGCTGGATAGTGCATCATAAACAGCAACTTGTAAGTTAGATAGCAGTGATGGTGATAAAAGACGATAACATTACTGTAGGTGAAGAACAACAAAACTAGTGGTACTGGTAAAGCGTGTCTTTCAGATGTTCAGCCAGAGCTCTCTTAAATGAGGAAAGATTGGTGATTGAAACCACAGAATCAGGGCGGGAATTCCACAAGGATATGCCCCTTACACACTAAAGAATCTCTTCCTACATTACAGAACATAATAAAATGGGAGTCTGCAAAAAGCCGATCGGCCCATACAAGGCAGATCCCTGTCACACCCAATTACAAGGCCCAATTATAGACCCATCTCACTAATACCTTGAGTACTTACCCCACCAAAACGGTCAGAGATTAACACAAGATTACGGGGGTCTGTTGAGCGCCGATTGGCCCACACCTGGTAGATCCCCCTCACACCCAACCCATCTCGTCCATATGCCTATCTAATTTTTTCTTAAAGCTCCCTATCGTTCTTGATCCCACTATATCACTTGGTAGCCTATTCCACCCATCGACAACTCTGTTACCAAACCAATATTTGCCTATAATATATCTTTTCTGAAACGAAATTTATCTAATTTGAAACCATTTGTAAGAGTTATTTCGCTATCACTGAGCTTTAGTACATTTTTCACGTCTCCTTTATTAATTCCACTAACCCACTTGAATACCTCTATCATGTCACCTCTAACTCTGCGTCTCTCTAACGAATGTAAGCCTAATTTCTTCAACCTTTCTTCATACGGAAGATTTCTAATATTATGGATAATTTTTGTCATTCTACGTTGTACTCTCTCCAATGAATCTATGCCCATTCTGTAATAAGGACACCAAATTTGTAACAGCATAATCCATATGGGGTCTCACTAATGACAAGTAAAGTTTTAAGATAACATCAGCAGTTCTGTTACTCACACTCCTAGATATGAACCCGAGAATCCTGTTTGCCTTGTTACGAACGCTTATACATTGTTTTCTAGGCTTCAAATCAAGTTCAATCCTCACGTGTGCAATCTTAAACCGGTGTCCTCTTGTGGTTGAGCATGGGGGAAATGTAAAGAGATCAATAGGAGTCATTATGCAGCAGTCATGAAAGATTTGCCAATACTTTATAATATAAGAACATAAGAACATAACAAAAGAAAATGGGAGTCTGCAGAAAGCCGATTGGCCCAAGCAAGACAGATCCCTGTCCCACTCAACCCCAATTACAAAGCCCAATTATAGGCTCAACACTCTAATACCCTGAGGATCATCTTACCAAAACGGTTAGAGATTAACGCAGGATGACGGGGGTCTGCAGAGCGCTGATTGGCACAACCCGGCTGATCCCCCTTCACACCCAACCCTTCTCGTCCATAATTATGCTTATCCAATTTTATCTTAATGCTCCCTACCGTTTTTAATCCCACTATAGCACTTGGTAGTCCATTCCACCCATCTACAACTCTGTTACCAAACCAATATTTGCCTATATCTTTTCTGAAACGAAATTTATCTAATTTGAAACCATTGGTATGAGTTCTTTCGCTATCACTGAGCTTTAGTACATTTGTCATGTCCCCTTTGTTAATCCCACTAACCCACTTGAACACCTCTATCATATCCCCTCTAACTCTGCGTCTCTCTAACGAATGTAAACCTAATTTCTTTAACCTTTCTTCATACGGAAGATTTCTAATATTATGGATCATTTTTGTCATTCTACGCTGAACTCTCTCCAATGAATCTATGTCCATTCTGTAATAAGGACACCCAAAATTGGACAGCATAATCCATATGGGGTCTCACTAATGACAAGTAAAGTTTTAAGATAACATCAGCAGTTCTGTTACTCACACTCCTAGAGATGAACCCGAGAATCCTGTTTGCCTTATTACGAGCGCTTATACACTGTTTTCTAGGCTTCAAATCATTGCTATCAAACACACCTAGATCTTTCTCGCAGTCTGAATTTTCTAATTCTAAATTAGCTAGTTTATATTTAAAATTTGTTTGCATCTTCCCTATCTTTAATACCTTGCATTTGTCAATGTTAAACTTCATCTGCCAATTTACTGACCATTCATGTAAGGTATCTAGATCCCTTTGGAGGCACTCTATATCGCTATCTGAATCAATTGATCTCCCCATTTTAGTATCGTCTGCGAATTTACTTATCCTACTAGTTATACCTAAATCTAGGTCATTTATGTATATAAGAAACAACAGGGGACCTAATACCGATCCCTGGGGGACACCACTTTTGACTGCTCCCCACTCTGACTTGGTACCATTTACGCTGACTCTCCGCTTCCTACCAATTAGCCATGACCTAATCCATCCCAACAACGACCCTCCTATTCCATGTGCCTCAACCTTTCTCATCAATCTTTCATGAGGGACTCTGTCGAAAGCTTTACTGAAATCTAAATATATAATATCATATGACTTGTCACCATCTACTGCTTCATATACCTCTGAGAAAAAGCTAAGCAAATTAGTAAGGCAAGAACGTCCCTGAGTGAATCCATGCTGAGAAGAATTTATTAAGTTAAATTTTACTAAGTGGCTTCTAATTTTCCTAGCAATAATAGACTCTAGCAACTTTCCTATGATTGATGTGAGACTAATGGGACGGTAATTGGATGCTATCGATTTATCACATTTTTTGAAGATCGGAACTACATTTGCAAGCTTCCAAGCTTCTGGAACTAAACCTGTTTCTAATGACTTGTTAAATAAAAATGCTAATGGGCTACTTAACTCATATCTGTATTCTTTTAATACTCTAGCATATACCTCGTCAGGACCAGGCGATTTTTGAGGGTTCAGTCTGTCAATTTCCTTAAGCACATCATTTCTACTTATACTAACTGTACTTAACATATTTTCTATACTATCACTATATACCGTATTAACTTCTGGAATCTGTGCCAAATTTTCATTAGTGAAAACGGAAAGAAACTGACTATTTAATGTACTGCACATTTCTAAATCATTTTCTGTTATTTCTCCTATTGAAGTTTTTAGGGGGCCTATTACATCTCTAACTTTAGATTTATATAGTTGGTAAAAAGCTTTAGGGTTATTTTTTGAGTCACTGGCTATCCTTATTTCATAATTTCTTTTTGCTTTCCTGATTTCCTCTTTGACCTGTCTTGATAGAGTCTGATAGTATATATGTAAATGATTTTCGCCTTTCTTTATTTTTCGATATATTCCTTTCTTTTTTCCTATAAGATCTATTAGCTTATTAGTCATCCATTTTGGTTGGTTCTGCGTCGATCTAAATCTTCTTTTAGGGATATATTTATTTTGAAAAAAAGAAGATTTAGATCGACGCATCATGTCTATCATGTCATCAATATCATGTCTAATAAGTCTGCCCTTCATAGGATAAAGATTGAGAGCCCTCAAACGGTCTGCATAGTTCATGTCGCTCATTCTTCGGATGTTCCTTGTCCAACGCCTCTGCACCGATTATATCAGCTTTAGATCTCCTATATATTCTAAATGCCACAAGGAAGGTGAGTATTCAAGAAGAGGGCGTATATGGGCAGTATATAATGGCATCATAAAAGAAGCTTCACGATTCACTCTAGCTTTAAGGATAGTATGCATGACACCGCTAGCTTTGTTGACTGTATTTGCTATATGTTGATGAAACTTTAAAGAAGTATCAATTGTGATTCCAAGATCGGCAGCCGAGTCTCTCAGGGAGATTGGAGAACCATCAAGGTAGTATTGATAACTGATGGTGAATATAAAACAGAAAATCATAGATAAACTGAGCGTCATTGATGAGAACAACTAACTGTACAGATCACATACTGGAGTGGAGAGCACGTGTCAAGTTCTGGTGTTGAAGTTACGCCCAATTAAAAAGGGGGGTTGAGGAGTGACCATCTGTCTATCCCCCCACCCCACCCGTCCCCTGCCGCTCTAAATACCCCGGACATTCCATACCCGGCCTTCTTAATCCCTCAGAATATTATTGGTATCGCATTTCGTTCATATTGGATTAATTTTGAAATAAAGTTGCTCATCAGTACATCTCGTGCATAGATTAATAGGAACTTCAGGAGCGTACGTTATAAATATAAATTTTCCTCACGCTAGGTTTTGGGTGTGACTATGGCTAATTCAGTATGTGATGACCAGAACGAGTCTGTTTACATCACTGGCTCTCCCTTAACCCTTTCGGTACAGGTTACCTATTTTTCACAAATATGTAAGCTATATTTAGAAGTGTTTGTGCAGTTTACGGAAGATCCGTGGCAGGGAAGGGATTGAATCGGATAATTTGTGGCCTCTTAATCCTTATTGTCGGTTATATTTCAGCTGATGGCACACTGAATCCTTTAAGGGGGATGGTTCACTCTTTGGCCGAATTTTGCATGTATTCATTATGTTTCTAGTTTCTTCATTAGACCTCCGTCAGGAAATCAGGAAGGCAAAAAGAAATTATGAAATAAGGATAGCCAGTGACTCAAAAAATAACCCTAAAGCTTTTTACCAACTATATAAATCTAAAGTTAGAGATGTAATAGGCCCCCTAAAAACTTCAATAGGAGAAATAACAGAAAATGATTTAGAAATGTGCAGTACATTAAATAGTCAGTTTCTTTCCGTTTTAACTAATGAAAATTTGGCACAGATTCCAGAAGTCAATATGGTATATAGTGATAGTATAGAAAATATGTTAAGTACAGTTAGTATAAGTAGAAATTATGTGCTTAAGGAAATTGACAGACTGAAACCTCAAAAATCGCCTGGTCCTGACGAGGTATATGCTAGAGTATTAAAATAATGCAGAGATGAGTTAAGTAGCCCATTAGCATTTTTATTTAACAAGTCATTAGAAACAGGTTTAGTTCCAGAAGCTTGGAAGCTTGCAAATGTAGTTCCGATCTTCAAAAAATTTGATAAATCGATAGCATCCAATTACCGTCCCATTAGTCTCACATCAATCATAGGAAAGTTGCTAGAGTCTATTATTGCTAGGAAAATTAGAAGCCACTTAGTAAAATTTAACTTAATAAATTCTTCTCAGCATGGATTCACTCAGGGACGTTCTTGCCTTACTAATTTGCTTAGCTTTTTCACAGAGGTATATGAAGCAGTAGATAGTGACAAGTCATATGATATTATATATTTAGATTTCAGTAAAGCTTTCGACAGAGTCCCTCATGAGAGATTGATGAGAAAGGTTGAGGCACATGGAATAGGAGGGTCGTTGTTGAGATGGATTAGGTCATGGCTAATTGGTAGGAAACAGAGAGTCAGCATAAATGGTACCAAGTCAGAGTGGGGAGCAGTCAAAAGTGGTGTCCCCCAGGGATCGGTATTAGGTCCCCTGTTGTTTCTTATATACATAAATGACCTAGATTTAGGTATAACTAGTAGGATAAGTAAATTCGCAGATGATACTAAAATGGGGAGATCAATTGATTCAGATAGCGATATAGAGTGCCTCCAAAGGGATCTAGATACCTTACATGAATGGTCCTGAGCCTTCGGATGTCAAAAGCTCAGTGCCCCAAGGAACAGTGCTAGCGCCCCTTCTGTTCCTCATACTAATTTGCGACATAGATACCAACACCAGACACAGTACGGTGTCGTCTTTTGATGATGACACAAAATTAAGTAA
This sequence comes from Lithodes maja, assembly GCA_037953745.1. NCBI lineage: Eukaryota > Metazoa > Arthropoda > Malacostraca > Decapoda > Lithodidae > Lithodes > Lithodes maja. Next base: position 6,014 of record JBAKBP010020275.1, read on the forward strand.
GATAGTAAACACACAAGAGGACACAGGCCGACTGCAGGAAGACATGAATGTAGTGTTCCAGTGGACCAGGGAAAACAACATGCAATTCAATGAGGAAAAATTCCAATTAATACGGTACGGAGATAATAATGGTGTTAAAGAAATTACAAATTACTTAACAGAATCTAACCACATAATAGAACGGAAAGACAGTGTGAAAGACCTTGGGGTATTAATGTCTGAAAATATGAGTTTCAAAGTACATAACCAGGTCAAAGTGGCGGCTGCGAAACGTCTAACGGGTTGGATTCTGCGTACTTTTAAAACACGCGGTGAATTGCCTATGATAACGCTCTTCAAATCTCTAGTGCTACCGCGGCTTGAATACTGTAGCGTATTAACATCCCCATACAAAGCAGGTGAAATAAATGACGTAGAGAGTGTACAAAGAAATTTCACTTCGCATATAAGTTCGATAAAACATCTACACTATTGGGAGCGTTTAAGAGCACTGAATCTGTACTCACTGGAACGTAGAAGAGAACGTTACCTAATAATATACACATGGAAAATCGCAGAGGGTTTAGTACCAAACCTACATACTCCGATCGTCATGAAATTCAGTGATAGGAGAGGCTGGGAATGCGAAATCCCCCGGATGAATAACAGGGGTGCTATGGGCTCTCTGCGAGAGGGCTGGTTATCACACAGAGGCCCACGTCTCTTCAACAAACTCCCACGGCGAGTAAGAGACATGAGGGACATCTCGTTAGACAACTTCAAGAGAGCCCTAGATGTCGAACTGCAAAAAGTGCCAGACGAGCCCATCCTCGCAAGGGAGCGAGCTGTCGCTTCAAACAGTCTACTGCACCAAATCACCACCCATAACGAGGGGCGTCGCGCTCCTTGGTGCCGCTAGAGGAGCGGCGAACACATCCAAAGGTATCCAAAGGTAAGGTCAGTAAATTGGCAGATGAAGTTTAACATTGACAAATGCAAGGTATTAAAGATAGGGAAGATGCAAACAAATTTTAAATATAAACTAGCTAATTTAGAATTAGAAAATTCAGACTGCGAGAAAGATCTAGGTGTGTTTGTTAGCAATGATTTGAAGCCTAGAAAACAGTGTATAAGCGTTCGTAATAAGGCAAACAGGATTCTCGGGTTCATCTCTAGGAGTGTGAGTAACAGAACTCCTGATGTTATCTTAAAACTTTACTTGTCATTAGTGAGACCCCATATGGATTATGCTGTCCAATTTTGGTGTCCTTATTACAGAATGGTCATAGATTCATTGGAGAGAGTTCAGCGTAGAATGACAAAATTTATCCATAATATTAGAAATCTTCCGTATGAAGAACGGTTGAAGAAATTAGGTTTACATTCGTTAGAGAGACGCAGAGTTAGAGGGGATATGATAGAGGTGTTCAAGTGGGTTAGTGGGATTAACAAAGGGGACATGACAAATGTACTAAAGCTCAGTGATAGCGAAAGAACTCGTACCAATGGTTTCAAATTAGATAAATTTCGTTTCAGAAAAGATATAGGCAAATATTGGTTTGGTAACAGAGTTGTAGATGGGTGGAATGGACTACCAAGTGCTATAGTGGGATTAAAAACGGTAGGGAGCTTTAAGATAAAATTGAATAAGCATATGGACGAGAAGGGTTGGGTGTGAAGGGGGATCAGCCGGGTTGGGCCAATCAGCGCTCTGCAGACCCCCGTAATCCTGCGTTAATCTCTAACCGTTTTGGTAAGATGATCCTCAGGGTATTAGAGTGTTGAGCCTATAATTGGGCTTTGTAATTGGGGTTGTGTGGGACAGGGATCTGCCTTGCTTGGGCCAATCTGCTTTCTGCAGACTCCCATTTTCTTTTATTCTTATGAGGGAGAAAAGGGACCAGAAAACCGGCCCATGTCCCCTTTTGATCTGATTTTTCGATAACTAATGGATCAATATTAAACTATTATTTGTCTGCATCATCTTATTGCCAAGTTTTCGTAATTAGCAACATATAAGAACATAAGAAAATGGGAGTCTGCAGAAAGCCGATTGGCCCACACAAGACAGACCCCTCACACACCCATCCCATCTCGGCCATATGTCTATCTATTTCGTTACAAAATCTTCGTAATAGCTGATTAATTAAGATGAAGATAATGCAATTTACCGTCAGCCGGACATATATAGACTATAGCGATAATACCTAAATCTAGAAAATATCGTATCAATAATAAATGAAAGCATGTCTCCTGTTGTGAAAAAGTTGAACCCACATTCATACCAGTATTTCTTCCGATGTTTTATTTTCTCGTTATTCCTGGTTAAGATATTTTCGAATGTGAATGTTAGAATGTGATAATAATCTGAATCTAATATACTGTAGTTGCAGATAACAATGTGGCCTGTCAAAGCGGATGTTATTAATATATTGGAATGTAATGCAATGAATGGAGGTATGGAAGTGGAGGTAAAACAGAGAGTGTGTGAAGGAAGGAAGGTTTTCGGAGCAATGGGAAGTATGTGGAAGACGAGAAATCTCGAAGTGAAAGTAAAAAGTGCACTGTATCAAGGAATTGTTGTGCCAACAGTGATGTATGGGGCTGAGACATGGGCTCTGAAGAAAAAGGAGAAAAGAGGGCTGGATGTGATGGAGATGAGCTGCTTGAGGAGTATGTGTGGAGTTACTCGTAGAGACAGATTGAGGAATGAAGAGATACGTAGGAGAGTGGGGCAGCAGGAACATTTGTCAGCCAGAGTGGACAGAAGGGTGCTGAGCTGGTATGGTCATGTTGAACGAATGGGAGATGAAAGGCTTACAAAGAGAATATGTGAGTCAGATACAAGGGGAGATAGAAGGGCAGGAAGACCCCCATTGAGATGGAGAGACTGTGTAAGAAAGGCTTTGGATGATAGAGGAATGACTATAGATCAGGCAGGGGAAGTGGTGGTGGACAGGAGTGAATGGAGAATGCTTGTGAATAGTTGAGTGAACACGTGGTCATTTGGAGTAAGAGGTCGGGCGCAAGTTGGACTAGATAATAGTCCATCAGGCGCCTGGCCCGGGGAGACGATTAATATGAAGGGTGTGCCTGGAAGTGTGGTGGGAGGGCTTGTGGCTTTGGCTCCGCTGCATGTCTGCCTGCCGAGATCGGAACCTCTCCGGGTGGTCGGGGGCCGGGGGAGTGCTGGAGCGACCTTGGTAACCCTGGTCTCTGGGTCTTCTCCTGGGTGACCTGGATGTGTGAGAGTTTGTGTTTTTTATCTGTGTTTATTTTTTGTTTTATGATGTTTTTGTGTTTTCCCTGTTCTTGCTCTGTCTTGAGTCGGCTACCCCCAAAATGGGGATTGGGCCTGAGCATATAGATAGATAGATAGAATGCAATGAAAATGGCTAGATGGATGTGTCGGGCCAAACTGCAAGACAGTCGATTAAGAGAGGATGGATTAACTAAACTGCGTGAAAAGATTCAAGTCCGTGAACGTGGAGGGAGGTCCATCATGCATATAGACCTAGAAAGACGCGGGATAAGACTGATGTCAAAGTTATAATCTGATAAATGAGGCAGTTCTGAACAACATGGCTGCCTAGAAAGCGGCCTTTAGGACTGAGACTGAAACTGCACCTCGCGTGGACACTTGGTCTATAAATTTATGTATTTAGTGTAAATTAGATAACCCCAGAAAATCTCTACAAATAAAAATACCGTTTGGAAGTCGTCGAGGAAATAATCAATCATGTAAGTCGGCGTTCATAGTATATACCGTACTGTAGGTTGTTATGTGCGTACGGTATATGTGCGTGTAATTTGTACTTACTTGCAAAGTATAATACACTATTTATATCATGTATAATCGTATTACTTTTCATGAAATAATTAATCCGTATTTTGACAAGATACCGTACTTTTCAGTATGTTTTATCTAGAGATCTCGATAATGTATATAGAATCCTGAGCAATGCTATGGGCGCCTATACAAATATAATATATATACAAATAAAAACAAATATAAAATTAAAAATATAAATGTCAACAAGCCGCCCTAATCCCCTCCTCCTTATCCAATCCCTCGCTGTCATTGGTCGAGGTATGGCTAGTTAAGGATCTGTCAAAGTCACTCACCTCAGTCACCCGTTCACACTCAGTCGGTCTCAGTGTTTCCCAGAACCAGGTTGTCTTACTTTGTGTTAACCGGCTATTGAAGAAGGGAATGGCTCCCCGTACAACGAACATGACGGAGAAGATCAGCATCACAAGTTGGGTACAACAACAGTTTAGGGTGATGAAGATGGCTCAACATCGAAGAAAGAATTGGAGATTGGAGCTGAGGGTGAAGGTGCTACTGGACAACACCATCAAGAAGTTAATGACACAAGACCGAGAGGACTACCAGCAGAGGGACCTCCACCGGAGACGTGTCCGGGAGATGAATGAAGGCGCCCAGAAGTTCTGGCAGCTGCAGGGAGCCACCTTACTCTATGGTCCCAGATGGGGGGACAAAGACGCCAACCAACTTACTTCAACCGAAACCATCACCAAGGGAACCAGTGACCGCTACAAGAAACGTATGTCGCCTTACCGGAAAGTCTTCAGTCCCGGCACCACCAGACAACACAGATCTACCCCGGACATCTGCTCTTCAGAGGACAACACCAACACATCTGTATCGGTTCTAGGTAAGTGAATATTTTTGGTTATTGTGGAGCCCCCCTTATGGGTGATGGGGTATTGTTTTACCCTGCCTGTCTGTATGCCTGTGTGTGTTATACATCACAATAGTGATGATGGTGATGTTGGTAGTTATGGTGATGGTGATTATGGTAGAAGTTGTGATATGGATAATAATTGTGATAGTAGTAGGGATAATGATGTGATAGTCAATATCATCAAATATTTTTATTTCATAATGTACATTATGCATTATGAATACACAGTATATTACAGATGTGTTGCGTTGAAATTTACAATTAATTACAAATTTGAGTACTGTAGTTACTCTAGTAATCAAAATGTTATCGTAGTAGTGATGATGATAGTTGTAGTGATGATAGTAGAAATTATCTTAAAACAACCCTAAACATTTTGTGACAATCTCCGATAGCAAGACGGTGAGCAAGTCTGCCATCCCCGAGTGCCTTCTTTTTAATATATTTTATTTGTATCATATTTAATTTCTGTCGTGCTTAGCTTATTATCAACCAGTAGGCCTAAGCAATGTATTTATATGTGATGCAGCTATCAGGTTAATTCATTGCTGCAGGTTTTGATTAGTCACAGACAATTAACCACTTTGTCCATCTATTTGCTACCCAGGTTTAGTAAATTAGGATAATTATCACATAATTTTCATAGCCTCAGAATCTTATTTAGGCTCATTTGAAGCTTAAAAATTAATGTATGGAATACAATTGCAATATATAATTAGGAAAAGGAATGAAATAAGAAATGTATAACCTATACATTTCCTGAAGAAATGAAATATGTGTGAACATTTTCAGACGAGTTGACATGGAAACAAGCCCATAATTAAGGACGTGGGTATTTGCACCCGACCGTGTTAATAACACTGAACTTTATTTGCACCCGATGATCATCTTATTTTGCGATACCGACATTAATACAGACCCACTTATACTGCTTGAATTTCATTTTTGTCCTTATCTAGCATTACTGTCCTTGTTTTTTATGTATCTCCCATCATGTCACAAAAAGCTTGTAGAGCATTTTGAATAATTTCACCAGTTTCATTTCTCACAAATGCATACACAATGCATACATCTCGGACACAATTCCACTCAGCTTTGCCCATTTCTTCATATTTCTTACATCTTGCAAAGTAACTATTTTGGAATGCTTCATACTAGAATTAAGTTGTTTGTTTGCTGGTTGCATATTAATCACTTCACTCATCTCTTTTCGTTGATCATCTGTCAAACGGCGATGTTGGCTGTAGTAGGCTATAGTTGCAGTTCTAAGTTTACTTCATGATTGTGAATTAGATTTGATCGTGTCAGCTTAAGACCATCTTTTGATGCAGACAGGGACACTGGTATTAGTGAGCTGGGCCTACAATTACGCCTTATATTTAGGGTTGAGTGTGAGAGGGATCTGCCTTGTGTGGGGCAATCGGCTTTCCACAGATTCCCAGTTTCTTATGTTCTTATAGAGTGGCAACCACATGGTAGATACCTTTGTTTTATCCGTGAACCCATCCCCTTGTCTCTTGGTGCTTATTATCCGCTTCAATAGTACATCAAGACTACTCTATAAACACTTCCTGATTATTTTGTTGTTTCTTAATTCCGTAAATAACTTTTTAAATTGTTCAAATGTTATAAAGTTTGTAATCGTAAAAACTTCAGTAAGATATTCTGCTCACTGTTTCACATGTATTATTCTATAGGCTAAGTGAAATCTATAGTGTTCTATAGGCTAAGTGAAATCTATAGTGTTGTATGGCAATTTAAGAAAAACTGAACTGAGTGATAGGACAAAGATATTCCGCTCACTGCTTCACATACTGTATAGTATTCTATATTTGTCAGCTTCACTTTGTTATATTGTTCGTTTTGCTATATTTAAGTCTGTATCAAAATATTTATAAGACGATGCATAAGACGACGATCTGGTGCAAATACCGGAGAGTGTTAATTACACGGTCGGGTGCAAATACCGCCCCTGGTATTTTCACGGTCGGGTGCAAATACCCACTCTGCATAATTAATCCGGTCCTAGTCACTCCGGCCCATAGTTCTTCCGGCCCTAGTCACTCCGACCCCGTTACCCTAGTCACTGCGGCCCATTGAAAATAAGATATAGAAATACAAATAATTAAGAGTGAAGCCCTTAGCCGTACAGTGAGCTACGGTTTCTGTATAGCCTATGCTTATTTACTACAGTACATCCATAATTACAAAAAAAAAAATACATCAACATTCGTTTGTGAAATACTCGACTGTATCGACATGACCATAACCTCGAGCGCACGAGTAATGTAAACACATGCGACGATACCAGCAACACAACCCTGGCTTCGACAGCATAAATATGATAGATGTCTATACACAGATAGAAATAAGAGTGAAGCAATTGACATGAAGCAATGTAAATTAATATAGAATAAGACGTATTGTCACTTCGTTTACGTAACTCGTATGTTTGATGATACAACCGTCACAACCCTTACCGAATTTGCTTCGACAACATAAATACGATATAGATGGCTATAAATAAATAGAAATATGAGTGAAGCAATTGACAACATGAAGCAAAGTAAATTAAAATGGTAAAGTCAGGTCTATCTCATATATTTCGTTTCATCAAACAGGTGACAATTCATTAACTTTTATTTCTCGTATTGATAATTTTGGAATCACCCTGCCCCTATCTATTTTTGTATCTATCTTTTACTTTAATTTAATTTAATAAATAAGAATTGCATCCTACACAAATAAACAAGAATTGCACAGGCCGGTGTGACTAGGGTGTGAGGCCGTAATGACTAGGGTGGGAGGCCGGAGTGACTAGGGACGGAAAAACTATGGGCCGGAGTGACTTGAAATCGTTGATATTACCTGTTTCATAATGTGTGTACTGTATATAGTATGTGTGCTTATCGATACTGTATATTTGCAACAACCTAATTGCATTTATTTCTTTGATCAGATTATGAGCCTCGGACAGAGTCGGACCCCTGGTGGCGTCTGTCGGAGGACCTGCTGTGGTACTTGATTGGTATGATGGAGCAAGAGAAAAGGGACAAGTACAGAACAAGGACGTCTCGCAGATCACCACAGCCAACCAACAGTCCAGTCAGGGGGAACTGTACAAGTCCATCTGATACAACCAGTGTCAGATCACCAAGTTGCAATACAAGGTCGTCAGCAGCAGTTGTAACCATGAGAGGAGCATCACCAGTTGTGACCAGGAGAGGAGCATCACCAGTTACTACCATGAGAGGAGCATCACCAGTTACTACCATGAGAGGAGCATCATCAGTTGTGTCCAGCAGATCAGCATCATCAGTTGTGACCAGCAGTAAAAGAGAGGATGATGACAGTGATAACAGTAGTGATGATGGAGATAGCAGTATTGGTAATGTTAGTAATTATAGTTAATAATTGTGATAATGTTAGTAATTATATTAATGGTTGTGATAATATCAGTAATGATATTCAATTATTTTATTAATGTTAGTAATGATAGTGAATGATTGTGATAATGTTAGTAATAATAGTCAATGATTGTGGTAATGTTATTAATGATACTCAATTATTGTGCTAATGTTAGTAATTATAGTCAATGATTGTGATAATGTTAGTAATGATAGTCAATGATTGTGATAATGTTAGTAATGATAGTCAATGATTGTGCTAATGTTAGTAATGGTAGTCAATGTTTGTGATAATGTTAATAATTATAGTCAATGATTGTGATAATGTTAGTAATGATAGTCAATGATTGTGATAATGTTAGTAATGATAGTCTATGATTGTGCTAATGTTAGTAATGATAGTCAATGATTGTGATAATGTTAGTAATGATAGTCAATGATTGTGCTAATGTTAGTAATGATAGTCAATGATTGTGATCATCATCATCATCTCCGATGCCTTGTTTCCTCCTGGGAAACCCCCGCTAAAGGATGGCCATGACAGAAACGTCTCCAGGCTACTTTGTCAAGACGTGCCTCCTTTGCCCGTGCCACAATGCCCCTTCCACTACATTGAAGTTTTTCTTCAATATATTTTTCCACTTTCTTTTCCCATACTATAGGTGGTCTTTCACTACTAGCTGTTCCACTCACCTGACTCCCATATATCTTTCTTGGCATTCTGTCTTCATCCATTCTCTGAACATGACCATACCACCTCAAAGTACTTCTCTTTATCCACTCAACCACTCCACAATCAATGCCTAAAGCTTGCTCTTCCATTCCAAAGGACTCATACACTTCCCTATTACTTGGCCCATCTAGCCTATTCATACCAGCTGCCATTCTGAAAAAGCTCATCTCCACAGCTCTTAGTTTGGAGAGGCCCTCGTCACTTGCTGTCCATGTTTCACTTCCATACGAGAGTGTTGGGAGCAGAACACTGTTTCTCAGTGACTTTTTAACTTCCTGACTAACCATTCTTCCTTTGAGAATACTATCAAGTTCTCCAATCACCTTTCTCCCTTGCATTTTCTCTCTTTTTATCTCACTCTCCATTTTACCATATTTGCATAGTACAGCTCCCAAATACTTGAAGCTTTCAACTTCTTCCAGTACTTAATTTTTCATTTTTATTTTACAACAATGATTGTGATAATGTTAATAATGATATTCAGTTGTAATAATATCAGCAATGATAGTTAATGATTGTGCTAATGTCTGTAGCGATACTCAATGATTGTAATAATGTCAGTCACGATAGTCAATGGTTGTGATAATTGTTAACGTGATAATGGTGACGTTGATGTTAATGAAGACTGAGTTTTCTTTATTTTCTCATGCATTAATCGTGTATTTGAAGTATATTTTTACGAATATTATTATCTTTGTTTCGTACTATTTTATACATCTAATTTTGATATATATATATAATATATATACAGTATATATATACTATATACATATATATATATTTTATATTTGTTTTATTTATTTTTGTGATAATGTCAGTAACGATAGTCAATTATTGTGATAATGTTAATTACAATAATAAATGGTTGTGATAATGTCAATGAAGATTATGATAATTGTTTACATAATAATGGTGATATTGGTGATCATGAAGATAGAGAGAGATGTTTATTTATTCACGAATTTAGCCATGCTCTCATACGTTAAATGTGTAATTGAAATATGTTTTAGCGCATATTATTCTATTAGTTTCATATGATTTTCTATAGCCTATGTAATTTTAAGCATTAGTACTATTTTAGAATTTTAACATGACGGTTAAATTTTTCATGGCATGAATGTAATAATTTTACTATCTAATATTAATATGATACGATCTGAATATTGTAAATCCTGTTTATATTATTGGATGTAGGTTGCTTGCATGGCCATAGTTTTTTTGGAAATATTCTAATTAAAATTTTGACAATTGACGCAATAATGTATGTTATACTGTATATGATCTTTTTTCAAATAAACAAAGCAATATATCTGGTGTTTTAATTTCCTAATTAAAGACATATATATGCATTAAGAGTAACAAATACAAATATTATATATTAGATTAAGCTATTTTTTTACAATTTAGAGAGGATCTATAGCAAACAAAGGTGTAAAATCTATTCTAATTAAAGCTCCACTGACCTACTATTATAAACTTTATATAATCGTCAAACAATAGCCTCCCCCCCTCAAAAATAGAAACAAAACAAGGACACACAACTAAGCAGCCAGAATTGAAGTAAACAAAAATAAAGCTTATACGGAACTTAGGAAGGATATATGTTAGCTAAGAGGATGTATTGAAATAGTCAGTAGCCGTTTATTTGGTATAATTTATGTCCTTCCTAAGTTGAGTAAAATCTTCTAATAGTTGCCAGAATATAAGAAGAGGGATGTCGCTGGTTGGTTAAAGAGTTAAATAATCAAATACAACCAAGGAAGTCGAATTCACATACACAAATAAAGCTGGTGTAACACGAAGGCTTTTTCCCTCAACTTTTATCACCAACATTAGTCTGGCCACAGGAGCTTGAGAAGGCCAGCAAAGGCTCGTTTTCTATGAGGATATAATGTCAGTATTTTATATCCTTAACCCTTTGAGTACCAGCGACTTGTTGTATTCTAGGTATATTTAGACGATATTATGCAGCTTATAAGAAGGATCTGTGATAGTTAAAAGGGTTGGTTGTGTTAGTTTGAATCCTTATTATTGCTAGAGGTATTTCCCAATGTGAATAAAATAATCTAATAGTCGCCAGAATATAATGAAAAGGATGTCCCCGGTACTGTATGGGATAAATTATAGAAACTGGGCGTTTACTTACCTTCTCAAACGCCTGTGGTCTGGCAGCTTATGAGGTAAGCTCTTTTAATGGGAGAATTCCACTTGAGGGATTTTTTTCTGGATCCCCTTCTCCCCCGTGTTTAGGCCCTTAAGTTATGAGATGTTAAGACGTTCACCTCATTTTGGTGACGACTTTAAGAACTTTTGCTCCATTTCTGTAAATTTTAAGACCTATCGTGCCATTTATGTGTCGATGTATTCCTGGAGAGCGATAGCGAGCCTGTAATTTAAGAGGAACCGGCCTCTGGCCGGGAAATTTTTCTACTAAATAATGTACACATTTATCTTGAAATGGAGTCTACGGGGTGTAATTTTAAGCTTGATGGAGGTCTAGGGACTAAACTAAAAACCTCCCCTTAACGGGAACTGGGTCGTTTTTCTGGGCCCCCTCTTCCCTCATGTTTAGCCCCATTGCTTTTGAGATTTTTATGTTTGCCTCATTAGTTTGTCAATTTTAAGACCTTCGCCCCATTTTTTTGTCAATATTAAGACTTTTCGTGCTATTTAGGTATTAGCTAGTGAGCCTGTAATTTTGGAAGAACCGGCCTTTGGCTGGGACATTTTTCTACCGAAAATGTACAAATTAATCTAGAAGGGGGATCTAATGGGTGTTTTTTTTTTTTAAGTTTGATGGAGGTCTAGGGAGGAAACTAGAAAAATAATTAATACATTAAAATATCGACAAAAAGTGAACCACCCCCTTAGGTATTGTTGCACCTAAGGTAAATCTATCTACAGTTTAGTTTCCGATTCTAGTTAAGAAAGTAAAAAAGATGTTGCCGAAAAAAATTGTAGATCATGAACAATATTGATGACAAAAAGTGACGTATGATACCCCCTTAAAGGCTGAACCAAGACCAATAATACTAACTATTATTGGGCTGAGCCACATGAGTCGGTATATCGGCAATTTGCATCAAAGTCCTGAATCAATAACAATGTATATTATTGTATTCTTGGATGTGTGTTGTCTTAGAGTATATTAGGTGGGACTATTCAAGATTATCCAGAACATTATGGAAGATACCACACTAAAAAGCCAATTATGGTGGGTTAAGAAGAGCCTTATTAGCGGACCCTATGGTCAAAAAATTAAGTCGATCCAGGTGTCCAAATGAGTGTACCCCTTCTCAGGCACCTGTCATCTTAAGTCAGGAAGAGACGTCAAACTTGGTAGATACATACGATAATTTTATCAAGTCAGTATTCAAGGCGCACAATAAATATATCTCGAAAAGAAAATTTAGATCAACACAGAACCAACCCAAATGGATGAATAATAGACTATAGACTATTAGATCTTCTAGGAAAAAAAGAGAGGAATATATAGAAAACTTAAGAAAGGCGAAATTCACCTACTTGCTTACTATCAGAATCTATCAAGACAGGTAAAACAAGGATATTAGGAAAGAAAAAAGAAATTATAAAATTAAGGTTGCCAATGACTCAAATAATAATCATAAAGCTTTTTACCAACTATATAAATCCAAGGTTAGAGATGTAATTGGTCCCCTTAAAACTTCGATAGGAGAAATTACTTAGAAAATGATTTAGAAATGTGCAGTACATTAAACAGTAATCTTTCCGTTTTCACTAATGCCAATTTGGCACAGTTTCCAGAAGTCCGTAAGGTATATAGCGATAGTATAGAAAATAGGTTAAGTACGGTTACTATAACTAGAAATGATGTGCTTAAGGAAATTGACAGACTGAAACCTCATAAATCGCCTGGTCCTGATGAGGTATATGCTAGAGTATTAAAAGAATGCAGAGATGAGTTAAGTTACCCATTAACATTTCTATTTAGCATGTCATTAGAGACAGGTATAGTTTCAGAAGCTTGGAAGCTTGCAAACGTAGTTCCTATCTTCAACCTTCAAAAAAGGTGATGAATCAATAGCATCCAATAACCGTCCCATTAGTCTTACATCAATCATAGGAAAGCTAGTGGAGTCAATTATTGCTAGTAAAATTAGAAACCACTTAGACACATATAATTTAATAAATTCTTCTCAGCATGGATTCACACAGGGACGTTCTTGCCTTACTAATTTGCTTAGTTTTTTCTCAGAGGTATATGAAACAGTAGATAATGACAAGTCATATGATATAATATATTTAAATTTAAGTAAATTAAGTAAAATTAAGTAAAATTCAGTCCCCCTGAGAGATTGATGAGAAAGGTTGAGGCGCATGGAATAGGTGGGGCGTTGTTGGGATGGATTAGGTTATGGCTAATTGGGAGGAAGCAGAGAGTCAGCATAAATGGTACCAAGTCGGAATGGGGAGCAGTCAAAAATGGTATCCCCCAGGGATCTGTATTAGGTCCGATGTTGTTTGTTTTATACATAAATGACCTCGATTTAGGTATAACTAGTAGGATAAGTAAATTTGCAGACGATACCAAAATGGGGAGAAAAATTGATTCAGATATAAATATAGAGTGCCTCCAAAGGGATCTAGATACCTTACACGAATGGTCAGTAAATTGGCAGATGAAGTTTAACATTGACAAATGCAAGGTATTAAATATAGTGAAGATGCATATGAATGTTAAATATAAACTAGCTAATATGGAATTAGATAACTCAGATTGTGAGAAAGATCTAGGTGTGTTTGTTAGCAATGATTTGAAGCCTAGACAACAGTGTATAAGCGTTCGAAACAAGGCAAACAGGATTCTCGGGTTCATCTCTAGGAGTGTGAGTAACAGAACTGCTGATGCTATCTTAAAACTTTACTTGTCATTAGTGAGACCCCATATGGAATATGCTGTTCAATTTTGGTGTCCTTATTACATAATGGACATAGATTCACACAGATTCATTGGAGAGAGTACAACGTAGAATGACAAAAAGTATCCATATTATTAGAAATCTTCCGTATGAAGAAAGGTTGAAGAAATTAGGCTTACATTCGTTAGAGAGACGCTGAGTTAGAGGGGACATGATCGAGGTATTCAAGTGGGTTAGTGGGATTAATAAAGGGGACATGCAAAATGTACCAAAGCTCAGTGATAGCGAAAGAACTCGTACAAATGGTTTCAAATTAGATAAATTTAGTTTCAAGAAAGATATAGGCAAATATTGGTTTGGTAACAGAGTTGTGGAATAGGCTGCCAAGTGCTATAGTGGGATCAAGAACGATAGGAAGCTTTAAGATATAATTAGATAGACATATGGACGAGATGGGTTGGGTGTGAGGGGGATCTGTCAGGTGTGGGGCTCTGCAGACCCCCGTTTTTCTGACCTGACCGTTTCGGTGAGGTCAGTCCTAATGGTGTTTTCAAGCTGGGCTTATAATTAGGGTTGGGTGTGACCGGGATCTGCCAATCGGTTTTCTGCAGACGCCCATGTTCTTATGTTCTTAACAGGGGTGAAACGTCCAGATAAATGATTTAATTTCAGCGTTTATTTTACATCCGCCACGAAAGTGCCCGTATAATGTTGTAAGTCATATGTAAATCAAGATTAGATCATACACATCCATGAACAAAAATAATAATAATTGTTGATGATTCCAGACTCTGATTCAATTACCTGATAAAGTTGCTAATGATACTAGGATTTGAGGTTTGCGTGCGACTAAAGATATAACGGCATATGTTGTACAGTCACGAGCATAAATACTGCGACACCAACAAAATAATTTTCCCCCCTTTGTCTCCAAAGGTATTGCAAAACTTTGTATTCAAACTCACAATTATTTCTGTATTTCATTCTAGCAACCGTCAAACAATTTTATTCAGCTTAGTATAAACCCCTGATGATGAAGCAGTTGACGTTATCTGGTTGATGTCGCAGCATTTATGCTCGTGACTGTACATTACACTCTAGGAAGAGAATCGTGGTATTTAATTATCGAAGCTGTCCCGAACTGAATCGAATGTTCTCAATAATTCTTGACTTAATATTTGCATTTCGGAGATTAATTTTGCTGGTTGAGGTTTCAATTATGTCCAGGATTCGTGTTTTATAGTGTACAGTAAACGCTGACTGTTAACTGATAAAGTTAGTAATTTGTTATGCTATCTAAAAAATTATCTTGGTCTCATCTTAATTACTTAGCCAATATAACTTTTGTGTCGCCAAATATGTTGTTAATATCGAAAACTTGGCAATACTATCATGTAGGCTAGTGACATAATAGTTTATTTTTTCCCCATTATTTATCGATAAATGAGGGAAGAGGTGTGGAAATGTGCAGCCCATTTGCTCTAGTCTATTTTTAGTTACAGAAATTAGGGTTCACGATTTCTGGGCTACCTATTTGGAACAGGGTATAACTAATTCCCCTTTCCCTCTCGTTGACACGCTTCCCCTCCCCCTTCCACCACCACCCCTCCCCCTGACCTCCAGAGTGGGTGGGTGGACGGGCAGGCGTGTGTTGGGTGTGATAGTAACCCTGGTATTAGCTTCTCCTGACGGGGGCCATTACGGCGGTGGTGTGGTGGTCCTTGATAACTGCTGCAGGGGAAGGGGAGGGAGGGGGAAGGAAGGTATTGGGAGAGGGGAGTCGAGGGGGAGGAAAAAAGGTGAAACACATGGGAAATTGAGATAAGAGAGAAAGAGAGAGAGAGAGAGAGAGAACGTTAGAGTTGCAGGGAGTTACAATGCACAGTTAGTATTACCAAAGCTTTGCAGTCCATTCCGAGGAGATACTGTAAATGGTAGGAGAGAGACGGTGTGGCGCACTCAACTCATCTGAAAGAGTGCAATATACTATCTACTCTGCTCTTCAATCGCTCTACTGAAGAACTTTTTACAAATTTTTTGGCAAATTTGTTCCAGGCTGAACAGATCTTGTATGCGAACAAGTTTCCACACATACTAGTGCAAACCTCTTAATTTCTAAGTTTCAGCCATGGTTGCGTGTGTCAGTTTGCTATAATTCACGTTCTCAAGCCTTTGAACCCATTGAGACTATCTAGGAGCAACAGGGTAAAATGGTAAGGAGTTCGAAAAAGCTTAGAATATTGAATATATACCGGTATATATATGGAGAATGAGCAAAAACAATACACAAATTAGTATGCATGAACATTATTAAAGAGACCATTCAGGAACATAGAAAAATACAGGGAAAAATGTCTTAACAATGTTAATACTCGACCACATTATGTGAATCATAAATCAGACAAAATATCCGAAAAGACGCATGCCCTAAAGGTGAGTGTTGTTACTGAAGATGAACACAAGTCCACTTGTATGTGACATAATATAGGGGGAAAATCGAAGTCGATAGCGTTTTAGGTAGAATTAAAGTTCCATAGAAATGTGAAAATCGAGAGATCAAACGAAATAGTATACTAAGTAGCGGATACAGTAAAGGCAATAAATGTAATTATGAAATCAAATAATATATATGAAGTCATATATACTGTATTTTTCATGTGAATTTTTTATTATGGTGTAGCAGTAACAAACCTGGGATGAGTTAGAAGAGTAATGGGTCTCAGCGGGCTAGAATGACGGGTAATTTTTCTCTTATCTCTCCGTCCCACCCTTCCGCCTCTCAAGCTGAGAAATTGGCCCCTTGCACCACTTCCTTGCAACGTAATGCCAAAAGACTATGACTACCTGTTACCAATGCCAACTTGGCCGAAATAGCAACATCACTGCTAAAAGCTTTAAAGACAAAAACAATTCTATAATAAAAACTCTGACCGGAAAACCTGGCAAGTAGAGACCCTAGAAGCTGTGTGCCACATCAACAAAACTGCGTTTCGGATTGGATATGTCCTGAAAGATTTTACCACCTCCTTGGCCCCATCTGCTTTAAAAGCAACAACAATGTTGTGTATTTAACCAGCATCTCCACATTACCAAACAGAACCTTTGCCACAAATTTAGCTCTTTGAGCCATACTCTGTGTGTTGCACCAGCAGCACTGCAACTTCTACAGACGATGAGGCCAGCAATATAAACTAAAATTCCAACTGGTAGTTTAACACCATCGCCACACAATAGCCCTGTCACCCAGGACAGTGTCGTTACTCTAACCACCACCTCCCCTTGCCCCAGAGACTGTTCAGCTTTGTGGGCTATATCTCACGCGACTTATAGCGAGATTAAGCACTTAGTTAACGGGCCATGAAACAGACCGCTGTTTTTCATTGCCCACCCCCACCCTCTCTCTCTCTTGAACTACGTTGAGAGAGTGCGTGCTTAAGTAGGCTGATGAGACCGATAGGCACCTTAGGCGGTAGGGCCTAAGTGCTTTTCCCGGATCTGTTTCCTCTATATGTAAATGTGGGCATATATGGGTCTAGAAGAGGTAGGTTAGTTTCTGAGTGTATGAAGAGACCGTCCAGGGTCTGATAAGCCCTTCGTTGCCTGGAGGTAAACCATTGGTATAGAGTATGGTGGTTCAGGGCCTTGAACCAGGCTGGAACCACCCCGAGAGTCAAATTCAAGGTACGTTGAAGTCAAAGTATCTGGACACACTGAGCTTGAAAGAGTTTGCATAGTATGATGAAGGAAAGGAAATACCTGGAAAGAATAGTTCAGGTAGTGTAGTAACAAGCAGCCTAGAAAGGATCGATAGATCTTTGCTACTCTCCTTCCTTTGTAATTCTTTGTATTCTATAGTACCCCTTTGTACTGTTTCCACTTTCCAACTCTCTCCCATCCCCTTCTTGCGTGGTGTTTCCCCTTTGTTTACTAAGCCACTGATTCTCTCACTCACTCACACACACACTTACACTCTCTCACACACACACTCTCTCTCTCTCGTTTATCGATGACGGTGTCCCCTGTTTGTCCACTAAGCCACTGATCCCCACGGCTCGCGACCAGGCACGCTCTGACCGGGGCCGAAAGGGATATTTTTGTGCTAGTGCTTGCTGAAAGAGACGTGGGTAAAACAGAAAAAAGGAAAAAATTGCTTGGATAAAATAGACTAAAGTAAATATTACGGTGTGTGTGTGCGTGTGCGTGTGCGTGGTTTTGTTTGCTTGCACCTTCTAGACTGCCAGACTAGTATTGATGATAAATGTTGCGTGAAATGCGCTCGTGTGATACCAACTTATAAACCGTTTTGACTGTGAACCTGTGAAATGTACCCCCTTGTGCCGGTAATGTGTAATACTAGTGTGTTTCCTCGCCTATTACTCCTGTTCATACCGTCTGGAGGTGACAGAGGCAAGAGAGAGAGAGAGTTTCAAGGAATAGTTAGTATCTCAAAGACCTTGCGGTCCATTCTGGGGGAATACTCGAAGTGGAAGGAGAAGGATTGTTTAGTGCACCTCACTCATTACACAGTGTGCAAAATACTATCTACTTTTTTGTAACTGTTCTACTGAAGAACTGTTTATAACGTCTGAGGAAGCTTGTTCTAGGTAGAACGGATCTTCTATGCGAAAAAGTTTCCTCCAATACTGGTGCTGAACCTTTTCAATTCTAACTTACAGTCAAGGTTGCGTGTTATATTTTCGCTTAGGCTAAATATTTTGCTATAATTTTCATTGTCAAACCCATTATTTCAAAATCTTCAATTAGTTCACCTCGTAGTTTGCGTGTTTCCAATGGAAAGAGATCAAGAGCTCTCAACCGGTCCTCATAACTCAGTCTTCTAATCGATGGAATAAGCTTTGTGACCCTAGCTTGTACTCTTTCCAATCGCTCTATATTTTTCCGTAGTGCTGGAGACGAGAATTGAACGGCATACTCCAGGAGAGGCCGTATCAGAGCGTTGTAAAGTGTGAGGACTATTTCCATATTTCTATACTTGAATTGCCTCTAAATAATGCGCCATAATTTCTGAGCTTTCTTCTTTACTTCAATGCACTGCTTGACAAACTCACTCCTGATCAGAACA
This sequence comes from Lithodes maja, assembly GCA_037953745.1. Taxonomy (NCBI): domain Eukaryota; kingdom Metazoa; phylum Arthropoda; class Malacostraca; order Decapoda; family Lithodidae; genus Lithodes; species Lithodes maja. Next base: position 24,826 of record JBAKBP010020275.1, read on the forward strand.
CCCATATCATTTTCCAAGTCAGTCACTTCCAGAGGCATTTACAATAGTGAATGGCCTGACTTGGAGTTTGTTTGGCCAATATGTATCACTTTACACTTTTCCACATGTAGAGAGAGAGAGAGAGTTTATGTCGTAAGGAAAATAGGTCGTAGGTAATCGCAAAACTAAAATTTTATCTAATTAATAGTCGAATTCCTGAAACTCAATTGTAGAATAAGTTCAGACTTAATATTTAATCCTTTCCGTACCGGCGACGTCTTTGTAGCCTAATGCGAGTTATATTTATAAGATTTTATACAGCTTAGGAAGAATCGAGGGTAGTTAATATAGTTAATTTAGATATTTTGTGCCTGTTGATCTCAGGTCTATCCTATGCTGAATAAAATAATCAAATAGTAGCCTGAATATAATTAAAAAACGTCACTCGTACAGAAAGGGTTAACGGTATATTCCTTTATTGAAATCAAGTCACTGCTCAGTAATCACGATAGGCAAATGACGACAAATCCTTGACATTTAACCCCTTCATTACCGGTGACGTCTTTTCAATATATTCCAGCAATTACTAGACGATCTTATTCAGCTTAGGACGGACGTGTAGCAATCAATAGGCTACAGACTATATCGATTAAACCTTTGAGCTACCACAGAACCTTCCTCAGCTGAATGAAATCGTCTAATAGTTTCCAGAATATAATGAAGAGGACGTCCCCGGTACTGAATGGGTTAAATCAGACGATACATTTTATATCTAATCATTCGACTGCCAGAGTGCTTTAATCGGATCAGGAAGAACATCTTGCCATGTAAGAGTTACATACTATATCAATCAACCCTTTATATGTGACAGATCCTTACTTAGTTGAATTAAATTGTGAATAGGTAACCAGACAAAAAAAAAAAAAAAAAAAAAAAGGTCATCTGATTGTAAGCATTATTGTGAAAGGCATATGGAAGGTGGAGGGATCGTATGCTTAAGTGGTGACTCTAACCAGAATACAGTATAATTTACTGCCATTTATGTGTCTCCGGAAGTATTGCTACGTGTTTTCTGCTTTGATTTATATTTATCTATCTATCTATCTATCTATATACTCAGGTCCAATCCCCACTTTTCCTAATTTTTTTTGTGTGTGTGTTTTTTTTTGGGGGGGGGGGGGCGACTCTAGATTTATATACCATTATTTAATGTTGGATTCTGACGCATCATTTAAGATAGTCTCTGAGATAGCGTACTGAATATGTGAGACGGCAACAATAAAATACAACTGAGAAAAGTGGATGTTAGAAGTGATAAAAATAGGTTCGGTATCGAGTTTTGTCAGTTCACATAATAATCAGAATTTGAGGAAAATGTCTATTATCACAGTCTTAGATATTGTGACGCACCCAGTGCGTGGCAACGCAACCTGATTGTACTCCTTGGTACTCCACTGTACCGCCCGTACCACTGTACCGTGCTGGCTGCCTATATTGAGTGTGACAACGTATAACTATGTTCTTTGTATCTCTGCAAAGGTCTCTTCATGTGCTAACCAGTGGTGGGTTTTGTTTTAAGCCATGTCGAGACCTTGCATTTAATATGTAGTATCAATAGAGAAGTTGATAGATAAGACAATGGGAGTTCAGAGAGAGAGAGTGAGTTAGGCTTCAGAGCGAGAGGGTAGCAATGCGCCACGCTGCCGGGGGGGGGGGGGGGTGGTTGCCAGACGTATGGACTGGTTGGCAGCCTTGCGCTTATAGCTAGGCGCGACAGGGTTGGTAGTCCATTGCCGCCTGCCTATGCTGCCTGGGCTGCCCATGTTGTTGTACTGCACATTGCCTGGAGGCTCGCTGTGTGTTCCATGATCAGGTTGCCTAGAACCTTTGAGATTCTAACATCCCTTGCCCTCTCTCCCAACTTCTCACGGTTGCACTCTTTCTCTCTGACGACATTACTCTCATTTCATTCTTCTCTCTATTTAAATGCATAACCTTCCCTTGAGGTCCTAAAGGAGTTTCAGCACTCACCTCTCGTATTACTCTTAGGATAAGCATATTTATATGTATTAGATTTAAGGGGTTAATGTGAACAGCGATCTTCTTGATGAGGATAGTTGGTGAACGTTCTACATGTTCACGAGTTATATGCCCAGCTCATCATCCAATTTGTGACTAGACTAGTGCCATGTGTAAGAGCCCGACCATGCCCAGGAGTTGTCTGTAGAGGGGCGAGGACTTAGCCTTGATTTGCCTACCGAGCCAGGAGCGAGTGTAGTACCAGAGACTACAGCTCGCTCGTAGTGCCGGTATAGTAGAGTAACGTAATTTATCTGTCCTTGTGTTCTCTGCAGTCTTTTCCTGGGTTCTCGCTTTCGGTGCTGGGACTCGTTGTTCCTGTGACTTGGCCTGCTAGCTAGAACACATGGGGATGATGAGTGGGTTATATCTTTATTTTACTATGCATTGCAGCTCTCTTTAAGTTTATGTATGTAACACTTTACAATACACATTACTCACACACAAGACAACACTATTAATACTTTCATGTATCAATTAACTGCACTGTCGTTTTGCTGCTGTGTCCGGAGTTCTGTTGCGTAGGGCGCATACGGACTCAGAGGGGAGACAGAGTGAGAGAAGCGAAGTAGCCTATGCGGTAGTAGGCTACCGGCGCAGTACTGTTGCCTGCAACCTTTTAGTTATTCCAAGTATAGATTCATTCTTATAATAAGTGACTACTATTTATGTTCCTTCCATGTGTATTATTAGGTATCTACTGGATCATGAACATCTTGTATGCTACATGCTAGTGCATGTTAGTAGGGGACAGTTATTCTAGTGCACGCGCTTTCAAGTAGGCGTGTACATTTGTCATTTAGCATTTCACTGTCATACCTTTAGCCTGCTTCTATTCTACATTATTAGAGGCTTAATATTAACGTAGTTTCTTGAGTATTGCATTTCTTTAGTAATAACGTAACCTATAAATGTCTGAGGGAGTTTAGCCTCATAGCCTACCCCTGTTGTACACTTTCGCCGAGTTAAGGTACCTCGTTACCATAGGCGATAACTCTGTAGGGCGTTGGTGCTTTTGTTGTCTGGAGCATATAGTATTTGGGACTGGAATCGAGCGTGTCGTTGTCACATAAGCCATTTCTGTCCTACGATCAAGAATCCCGAATATGTATTGCCGATCCAGCCGTAACAAAATGGCGACCTTGCACAAGATTCAGTAGTATCCTATCACATGTTTTTTGGAGAACTATTCTATGCTACCTAGTAGAGCTGGCTAGAATTTTCTTGCATATTGGAGGAATTTTTATTGTGTCATTATTGTATTGGTGGACTTGCAGATTGTTTCGTTGGGGGTGTCTAGAGTAGAGTCATTCAAGCATCTTTAACATTTTGTGAGTCGAGACTGCAATTAGTAATAAGCACTTTTTTTTTTTTTATGAACAGCAATTGTATAACCAGCACTATGTCTAATGACTCATCATTTACGGGGGAGGATAACACGGTACAGCCTAGTGACCAGCAAGTACAACAGATATTTAGGGAGGGGAGTGTTATAAGTGGAGAGAGGGATGCCCGGGCATTTTTGCAGACACCTTTGACCGAACAGCGCCTGCAGGCTATTGATTGTTACGGTCTTCGCTGTTTAGCCACGGTTTTGGGGCGGGACTGTCCTGACAGTTGGCCCAAGAAGAATTTGGTGGCATGTTTGTTGGGTGATGGCGATGGGGCGGTGGGTGGAGTGGGGTCTTGGGGGGTTCCCTCCAAGCCTCCATTCCACTCTACCCCTGAGCTGGGCCCTCAGCCAGCGATTCTTAGCACGATGCAGCAGGAGGGTTCTCAATGGCAAGCTGGCTTACCCGTAAACACGTCTCGGTGTGGATCCCCCATTTTGTGCTCTCCCCCCCCAGGCCTGTCTCCTGAGATGTTATTTCAGCTAGAACTAGCTAAGCTTAAGTTGCAAGAGAGTCAACAGTCTAGTATAGAACGCATAGAGGTTGCTAGAATCCAAGCCAATCAGGATGCAACCAGGTACCAGGCTGAAATGGATGTCGAGAAGTCTAGAGTAGAGACCACGGGGCGTCATCTCGGTGGTGGGCACCGGGTTACAGACTCACTTTCGCATTTAATTAAGTTAGTACCCGCATTTGATGAGACAGCAGTGACTGAGTTTTTTGCTCGTTTCGAAAAGAAGTGTCGTGAGTATGACTGGCCGGAGGTTAAATGGGCAGCATTAGTTTCATCACGTCTAGTGGGTAAGGGGTTGAAAGCCTACGATGCACTGTCACTGGACGAGAGTGTCGTGTATGGACTGGTGAAGGAGGCTGTGCTCCGGGCCTACGAACTGCAACCCGAAACTTATAGATTGAAGTTCCGTGGCGTGAATAAGAAGAGCGACGTCAGTTTTATGGAGCACGCACGTGACTTAACAGATGCAGGTAATAACTGGTTTCGGTCCGAGCACGCAGAGTCGGCTGAGGAAATTAAGCAACTTTTCTATCTGGAACAGTTTTACAAATGTACTGGAACCGATCTAACGCTGAACATTAAGGAAAAATGTCCCAAGACAGTAGAGGAGGCTGCTAAGATGGCAGACCTCAGATTATCATTGATTCGTGGTTGCGGTGCCGCTCAGAGGGCTGAGTCAGGGCAGAAGGGGCGCTATACCCCACCCACCAGAGTTTTCGATAATAACAAATCCTATGACACACATAACCACACTAAAAGCATTGCACCTAATAACACCTACAAACACAAGCCTCTCCCGTTTACTAAAGGTCAGGCCCCTTCTTCGCCCGCACAAGGGAAGAAGCCCATTGGGGATGTGAAATGTTACAAATGTCAGAAGCTAGGCCATTATTCACGTGAGTGCCCTAGTAACACTCCCGCTAAGCCGGTGTCATTGGTTCACAGTATCGGTGTGTCTCTGAAGGCTGCAGCAACTGCCCGGGGTAGGTTGTCAGCAGCTGAGGCACACGCGGTAAAGAAGCGTACGGAAGGCTCGACACCTGTCCGGGACACTTTCTGTAACCATCGGGGACACGGGTTTGTGAGCTGGGGGAGTGAACTACGGAGGGTTGACTTGCTGAGGGATACGGGGGCTTCGCAAACTTTGTTGAGGAACTTTACAGGGAAACCGATAAATGCGGCCAGAGTTGTTGTGGTGCAGGGTATAAATGCTACGAGGTCATACCCACTTGTGAGGTTGGAGTTGAGAGTGGGAGAGGTGTGCAGGGAGCTGGATGTAGGGATCGTTGAGTGTTTGCCAGTTGAGGGCGTCGACCTTCTTCTCGGCAACGACTTTGCGGTGCCCACTTCCGGGACTCCACCCTTAGTCGTTGCCGAGAGGGCGGCCGACGTGGATGGTGAGAATCGGGAATGGGTTGGGAGGTGCCAACAGGATGAGATGGCCTGTGTGGTAACCCGATCTCGCTCTGCGGCTCCTGCACAGCCTAGCACTCAACCTCGGGGACAGTGGAGGAAGGATCAGGAGAAGGTTGCTAAGGGCAGGAAAAGGGACATTGATTCTGCTGCACTTCTCGGTGATTCGGTACTTGGACCTATAATAAACACGGGAGTTGACTCTGGCCCAGATATGGTGTGTAACAAGGCAGAGTTGGGTAAGACTTCGCGTGAGGCAAGAGCTGTAGCGAGAGCCACTAAGGCAGTAGAGCCTACTAGCCGGGGTAATGTCTTAATACAAAACCATCTTGATGCATTGACGCCCAGGGACATTAGTGAGCAGCAGCTGCAAGACGCTAGCCTAGCTCGTTATAGCAATGGTGCCATAGAGTTGGAGGAAGATGGGGATGCGAAGCCGGGAGATTTCTTTAGGCTCAACAGGATATTGTACCGCAGATTTCTAGACCCCAAATCGAAGTGGGAGGGCGGTGCGAGGGTAGTAGACCAGGTGGTTGTTCCAAATAAGTATAGAGAGTCCTTATTGTGTCTGGCGCATGATGTGCCGGTGGCGGGTCATTTGGGGGTAACAAAAACATTGGCGGCATTGGGCAGGTTTTTCTGGTGGCCTGGGGTCAAGGCTGATGTCTGTGCATGGGTGGCTGGGTGTGCGACCTGCCAGACAACGGGGAAGCCTAACCAGACCATCCCGAAGGCACCTTTGTTTCCCATACCTGTCACCGGGCCTCCGTTCAGCAAAGTTGTAGTAGATTTGGTTGGCCCTTTCCCGCCTACTAGTAGTGGCAATAAATTCCTGTTGACAATCATGGATGTGGCTACGAGATACCCGGACGCATACCCCATGAGAAACGGCTCGGCAAAGGCAGTTGTTAAAAACTTATTATTGTTCTGTTCCCGTTATGGATTTCCACGTGAGGTGCAGTCAGACCAGGGGAGCAATTTTACATCCAAATTGTTCAAGCAAACCCTTCAGTTGCACGGTATATGTTCTGTAGTGTCGTCAGCCTACCATCCCGAGAGTCAGGGAGTCTTGGAGCGGTGGCACTCGACCCTGAAGAGTATGCTACGCTGTTACTGTGCAGAACATGACACTGATTGGGATTTGGGTCTGCCGTATGTTCTGTTCGCTGCACGTGAAGTCCCAGGAGAGAGCCTGGGGTTCAGTCCAAATCAACTAGTCTTTGGCCATAATGTGAGAGGACCTTTAAGTATGGTGAAAGAGATCTGGGAGGGCGAAGAGAAGCCGGGGTCTGTACTTAAATATATCCTTGAGAGCCGGGAGAGACTTATAGGTTGCATGGCAGCGGCAGGTAATAACTTGGTTAATGCACAGGCGGTCATGAAGCACCAGTATGACGCCAAGGTGAAGCTTCGGGAGTTTTCGGTGGGTCAGGAGGTAATGTTGCTTTTACCTTTGCCTGGACACCCCCTTTCTGCCAAGTTTATTGGGCCGTATGTGGTGGCTAAGAAACTGTCCGACCTTGATTATCTCGTTGCAACACCTGACCGTAGAAAAAAACATCAGTTATGTCATGTTAACCTCATGAAAGAGTATGTGAGACGCCCCTCAGAGCCTCTCACTGTCCCTGTGCTGGCCTGCAGCGGCCAGGGTGGAGAAGGAGGTGGGGACAGTCATGCTGCTGAGGAGGATAGCTGGGACTGTGTCATTTCCGCGGAACAGTGGGCGGGGAATACTGAACAAGAGGCTAGGCAAGCTGTAAGTCACCTGCCTGAGCACCAGGGTGCTGCTGTCCTAGGCCTGTTCAGGTCATACCCCTCTGTTTTCGCCGAACACCCAGGTCTCACTACTCAGGTAACGCACGACGTGGACGTCGGTGATAATGTGCCCTTCAAGTCAGTGCCCTACCGTGTGCCCCCGGTAAAGTTGCCAGCTTTATGGGAGGAGTTAAAGTACATGGTTGAGAGAGGGATGATCACTGAAGGTTATGTGAAGTGGACATCACCCGTCACGTTGCAGCCAAAACCTGACGGCAAGGTGCGGTTCTGCATAGATTTTCGTAGGCTAAATGGCTTGACCACTACCAACCCTTACCCTTTGCCTCGAGTTGACGACAGCGTGGACAAGATAGGGAATGCAAAGTACCTTACTAAAATTGATCTTGTAAAAGGCTACTGGCAAGTACCCCTGTCGGACCGAGCTAAGCAAGTTTGTGGTTTTGTGGTAGATGGCAAGACCTACCAATGTAACGTAATGCCTTATGGGCTTAAGAACGCACCTGCCACGTTTCAGAACCTGATGAACGATATTTGTGACGAAATCCCTAACTGCACGGTCTACCTTGATGACGTGATAGTGTATGATGACGATTTTGAAAATCACCTAAGGCACTTAGAGACCCTGTTTGGGAAGTTGCACGATGCTGGGCTGGTGGTGAACCTGAGGAAGTGCGAGTTTGTAAAGGCTACTGTGCAGTATCTTGGCTTCGTGGTCGGGTTAGGCCGGGTGTGCCCCCCCCTGAGCAAGATACAGGCTATCAATATGTTTCCCAGGCCCACCACTAAGCGCCAGGTCATGCGGTTCCTAGGTATGATAGGCTATTATAGGCGCTTCATCCGGGGATACTCTACTGTCTTAGCACCGTTAACTGATCTACTGTCGAAGTCAGTGAAGTTCTGTTGGGCTGCGGAGTGTCAGAGGGCTTTCGACCTAGTCAAGCACCTGCTGTGTACACATCCGATTTTGAGAGCCCCAGACTTCTCCAGGAGTTTTCAGCTGGCGACTGATGCCAGCGGTGTGGGTGCCGGGGCAGTGTTACTGCAGACTGATTCCGAGGGCTTGGAACACCCAGTGAGCTTCTTTTCTCGCAAGTTTAATTCGGCACAAAGGAATTACTCGACTATAGAGAAGGAGCTTCTTGCTATCGTTTTGTCGCTCAAACATTTCGAAGTTTATGTTCCAGCCTACGGCCCGGTAGTGACGATTTATACGGACCATCATCCCTTGAAATTCCTAAATCAGTTTCACAATCGGAATATGCGGTTGACCAGGTGGTCCCTAATGCTCCAAGAGTATAATCTCAACATTCAGCATATTGCCGGGAGTGAGAACGTGATAGCAGATTGTCTATCAAGGGTTGATGATCCAGGATAGTCGTGCACGGTGTGTGGGTTGAGCAGGAGTAAAATTAGGCTATCATAACGCCGTCCAAAAAGATTATAAAACAATAAAATAAACGAGATTTTTTTTTTTTAGTTTTGTAAGTCTTTATTGTTGTAGCATGATGCATGCGATATTGTGTTTTATGTATAATTCACACTTCAGTTGTTGTGCACCTTTTGCAATTAGTGGCAGCTAAGGGTAGCAGGTCGGTTGGTTGCCTGTCAGATTTTGATAATGCTTCTAAGGTCGATTATCTAAAATCTTGGGGGGGCTGTGACGCACCCAGTGCGTGGCAACACAACCTGATTGTACTCCTTGGTACTCCACTGTACCGCCCGTACCACTGTACCGTGCTGGCTGCCTATATTGAGTGTGACAACGTATAACTATGTTCTTTGTATCTCTGCAAAGGTCTCGTCATGTGCTAACCAGTGGTGGGTTTTGTTTTAAGCCATGTCGAGACCTTCCATTTAATATGTAGTATCAATAGAGAAGTTGATAGATAAGACAATGGGAGTTCAGAGAGAGAGAGTGAGTTAGGCTTCAGAGCGAGAGGGTAGCAATGCGCCACGCTGCCGGGGGGGTGGTTGCCAGACGTATGGACTGGTTGGCAGCCTTGCGCTTATAGCTAGGCGCGACAGGGTTGGTAGTCCATTGCCGCCTGCCTATGCTGCCTGGGCTGCCCATGTTGTCGTACTGCACATTGCCTGGAGGCTCGCAGTGTGTTCCATGATCAGGTTGCCTAGAACCTTTTGAGATTCTAACATCCCTTGCCCTCTCTCCCAACTTCTCACGGTTGCACTCTTTCTCTCTGACGACATTACTCTCATTTCATTCTTCTCTCTATTTAAATGCATAACCTTCCCTTGAGGTCCTAAAGGAGTTTCAGCACTCACCTCTCGTATTACTCTTAGGATAAGCATATTTATATGTATTAGATTTAAGGGGTTAATGTGAACAGCGATCTTCTTGATGAGGATAGTTGGTGAACGTTCTACATGTTCACGAGTTATATGCCCAGCTCATCATCCAATTTGTGACTAGACTAGTGCCATGTGTAAGAGCCCGACCATGCCCAGGAGTTGTCTGTAGAGGGGCGAGGACTTAGCCTTGATTTGCCTACCGAGCCAGGAGCGAGTGTAGTACCAGAGACTACAGCTCGCTCGTAGTGCCGGTATAGTAGAGTAACGTAATTTATCTGTCCTTGTGTTCTCTGCAGTCTTTTCCTGGGTTCTCGCTTTCGGTGCTGGGACTCGTTGTTCCTGTGACTTGGCCTGCTAGCTAGAACACATGGGGATGATGAGTGGGTTATATCTTTATTTTACTATGCATTGCAGCTCTCTTTAAGTTTATGTATGTAACACTTTACAATACACATTACTCACACACAAGACAACACTATTAATACTTTCATGTATCAATTAACTGCACTGTCGTTTTGCTGCTGTGTCCGGAGTTCTGTTGCGTAGGGCGCATACGGACTCAGAGGGGAGACAGAGTGAGAGAAGCGAAGTAGCCTATGCGGTAGTAGGCTACCGGCGCAGTACTGTTGCCTGCAACCTTTTAGTTATTCCAAGTATAGATTCATTCTTATAATAAGTGACTACTATTTATGTTCCTTCCATGTGTATTATTAGGTATCTACTGGATCATGAACATCTTGTATGCTACATGCTAGTGCATGTTAGTAGGGGACAGTTATTCTAGTGCACGCGCTTTCAAGTAGGCGTGTACATTTGTCATTTAGCATTTCACTGTCATACCTTTAGCCTGCTTCTATTCTACATTATTAGAGGCTTAATATTAACGTAGTTTCTTGAGTATTGCATTTCTTTAGTAATAACGTAACCTATAAATGTCTGAGGGAGTTTAGCCTCATAGCCTACCCCTGTTGTACACTTTCGCCGAGTTAAGGTACCTCGTTACCATAGACGATAACTCTGTAGGGCGTTGGTGCTTTTGTTGTCTGGAGCATATAGTATTTGGGACTGGAATCGAGCGTGTCGTTGTCACATAAGCCATTTCTGTCCTACGATCAAGAATCCCGAATATGTATTGCCGATCCAGCCGTAACAATATTTACAACTGTTGCAAATAGTTAAGTAATGAAATGCAAACAAAAATATACATAAATAAATAAAATAAATACATAAGACTAAATAAATTAAATTAATAAAAACAAAATATAAAATAAATCACAAGATAAGTAGCACATGTATTTCTGAAGGTCGGAGAAAGAACAGCCAATAAAAGGTATTGTACAATTAATCAACAATGCAATTAATTGTGAATCAAATAATGGTAAGTACGTAAAGGCAAACACGACCATTCTCGAGCCACTCAAATCCCAAGTTCCTCACCAGGCAATCATATTTCAGAGACACAAAACTTAGCCCCACTTTTCTTGCTCTCCCCCGAACACCGAGTCTTGATTTCCCCGGAGAGGCTTTGGCTGGGGAGGAAGGGACCCATAAAGAAACGAGAAACAAAGAAGATTTCGTCAACTGGGTGAGGTGTAGCAATATCTATATTATATTTCTCAGTGTGTATCGTATTTTACTTGGCCACAGTTTTCAAGTTAAAGGGAACTGTGCTTGTTGTTTTGGTATACAGTATACCGGTATATTTATCAATTAACTTAATTTTGAGTTTCCTCGTTAGACCTCCATCAAGCTTAAAATAATACCTCCTAGACCCCCTTTCAAGAAAAACTTGTACATTTTTCGGTAGAAAAATGTCGCGGCCGAAGGCCGGTTCTTCCTAAGATTACAGGCTCGCTGTCGCTCGCCAGGAAATCAACACCTAAAGAGCACGAAAGGTCTACATATTGACAAATAAATGGGTCAAAACGTCTAAAAGATAATGGTACGAGCGTCTTAAACACCAACACTAATGGGACTAAACATGATGGAGAAAGGGGTCCAGAAAAACGACTACCTCCTCCATAAAGAACTGAAAATTTGCATAGGTAATCATAAGGGTCTGGGGAAGGTTAAGATACCCTTTGAACTCCGATGTATTCAGTGTACATCTAGTGTCAATCAGGGCTGGCTCGTTCCAATATTACTCGTTTTTTTTATAACTACAGCCACATCCCGACTAGGCGAGATGCTGATCTGTATGGAGTGTGTCAAGTGCCTGTTATTATAAGTTTAAATATTGACAAAGAAATGGGGTGAAAGGCCTTAAAATCGCCAAACTAATGGGCTGAAAGTCTTAAAATCTGAAAACCAATGGGACTAAGCATGTTACTGTACCGTTGGAGTGGCTGTGGTTGTGAGGGTAATCAGCTATATATGCTGAACAGTTGCACGTGTTCACCATCTTTAATGCGATACAACACGTACTGGTCTACTGCATGCCTGATGTCTGCTATTGCAGAGAGGAATTGGAGGCCATTAGGTTGAATGACATATAAGCAAGCATATACTGTAATGAGGGCTCGATCCCGGGTTTACTGCATTCAAGCTTAAAACGCTCCCCAAAACGGTACCTTTGCTCCTCACAACCTCCATAGATTTCTTCTGTGTGTTCGTGGAAATAATCTATTGGAGGCAAGGAGACCAATCCCGCACTAAATTGCAGTTTATCTATCTATCTATCTATATAAAGTTATGAATATCGTGACACTAAGATTCGAAAAGCTCTCAAAATGACATGGCTATAAATATATTACTAGCATAGAGATTTCAAAGTTATAAAGTATCTCGTTAGGAAAAGGTACACAACATTCTTCCTATGTTAATCTTTGGATTGATGCCAAAGCTGAATATAACACAGCTTGTTAAGGGGGGATGGTTCGCTTTTCTGGACCCTCTTCTCCCTCATGCTTAGCCTCATTAGTTTTGAGATTTTAAGACGTTCGTTCTATTAGTTTGGCGATTTTGATACTTTCGCCCCATTTCTTTGTCAATATTAAGACCTTTCGTCCCATTTAGATTTAGGTGTCGATATTTTCCCGGCGAGCGATAGCCAGCCCGTAATTTTAGGAGGAACCGACCTTCGGCCGGGACATTTTTCTACCGAAAAATGTACAAATATTTCTTGATAGAGTTTTTTTTTTTTTTTTTTTTTTTTTTTTTTTATATAAAGTTTCATGGAGGTCTATGGGGGAAAACTAAAACAAAATATAAATATATATAATAAAGCAAATACATACGCCCATCCTCCCTTAAGTTAAAACTCCCGTCTAATTGAAAGTGCTAAATGGACAATTCTATGAGCGATAACCTAGTGTGCCAGTTTTGGTATGTCTCATTTATCACATTATAATTATATCCTTATTATTGTGGGTGATAATATATATTCGGTTCTACATTAAATGGAAACAATTAGGATAATATTCTACACACACACATATATTAACGGAACTAATTTTGCATGCTCTCTCAAAACTACCGAATGTCATTCATCACCATCCGTTAGTCAACAGTAAGTTATGGTATGTCCAGACCTCACGACATCCTGGGTTTCTGCTACCTCGTACATTCCGAATACCTTTATTCAAATTCGTGGAAGGCCACTTTCTTTAAACATTCAGTAGAGCTGACCTCATAAATTTTTATACAGTAAGTCATTATATGCATGGGAGAATAATGAGTAAGATTGAGTTAGAAATGTATTTCCATGTGTCGTAGTTAAATAGTAGGACCACTTAATGTCTTTATAGCAAATTATTCTTGTAAGTCAATCATCCTATTATTCCACTGAAACAGTCAGGGAAGCCAAACAAATGAAACAGTTCCAGCAACTCCTTATCACATGCCCATGATTCCAGATGATTACTAGCTTAAACTTAGAGCATAAATAACGGGTGTCTATTTAAATTCGTAAATGCGTACTTCCTAATTGTACTCCCTGTTTCTCCGCACCTACCAACACCTCAAAGTTACAATTTATGGCTATAAGTTGTTCGTGGAGAAAGTTATATAATTGAATGGTTGAATGTGCTGTCCCATTTTTAATGTAGTGTGAATTTAGTGTACTCGTGTAGGGAAGTAGTAATATATTTTGAAAGTTTTTGTGTGGGTGTGTGTGTGTGTTTTGCTGAGTGTATGAAAGGTGGTCTATTTTGTTGAAAGTTCTGTTGTTGACAGACAAAAAATATACTAATATTTACAAGTTAACGCCACCAACCACACGAAGATATCGACACCTGGATGGGGATAAACGTCTTAAAACAGTTGGCTGAATGGGGCCGAATGGATACAAGCCAGGGAAAGAGAGAAAAGGAGAGAATGATAAAAAAAAAAGCCGGTGACCCCCCTTAAGAAGTTAGGAGTCTCCCCTATTTTACCTTTCCCTCTCATCAGCCTGGGACCAAGTTGAGCCATAACTCTCTCCCCCCCCCCCACCCCCCACTCACTCTCTCTCTCTCTCTCACACACACACACAGACACACACTCACTCAATCTCTCTTTTTCCCTCCCCACACACTCACACGCACACGCACACACACACACACACACACACACACACACACTCACTCACTCACTCACTCACTCACTCACTCTATCTATCTTTGAGGGAAGTATTGCGAGCCGGGGAATAAAACTATGGGGGGGGGGGGGGGGGGGGGCAGGAGGGGAGGATTATTGACCGGGTCTGTCTCTCTCCTTCATTTTACCGTTCAATGAAAACTTAGGTGGGGAAGAAGGAGAAGAAGAAAGATGAGAAGGAAGGAAGGAATGTTAAGTCGGTGCGGAGATTTAGTACCTGTACACGCAATGCTTATGTGATGATTGAGGTGTGGGGTGAGGGAGGTGGGGAAGGTGTGTGTGTGTGTGTGTGTGTGTTAAAAAATAACATCTCAAGATACAAATCATAATCTTGGTAATGTACTCATATTTTACATGGATTATACGATGGTGATACAAAGCCTGACAATTGTTTCCATGTAACAGTGGACAGACTTGTGAACAAATTTGCGTGTTATATTTATCATCTCTCTCTCTCTCGCTCGCTCTCTCTCTCTCTCTCTCTCTCTCTCTCTCTCTCTCTCTCTCTCTCTCTCTCTCTCTCTCTCTCTCTCTCTCTCATATACAAAGGAAAAAACACCTTAAAACTGACTGACCATAGCAACTCGTTCGTTCTTCTTATAATCCAAGACGTAAGGCTCAGAACGAGAGTTTGGAAACTCAAATAAGTATTTAAGGGGAGATGGGCTGCTTTCTCTGGCCCCCTTCTCCATAGTGTTTAATCCCATAGGTTTTTAGATTTTAAGACGTTCGACCCATTAGTGAGGCGATTTTAAGACCTATTTCATTGTCAATATTAAGATTTGTCGTGCCATTTAGGTGTCGAGTTTTACCTGGCGAGCGATAACGAGCCTGTAATTTTAAGAGAAACCGGCCTTTGGCCGGGAAAATGTTCTATCGAAAAATGTACAAATTTATCTTGAAGGGGGGTCTAGGAGGTGTTTTTTTAAAGCTTGATGGAAGTCTATGCAAGAAACTAGCAAATAACAAAACGATACATAAACAAGCAAAATGATACGCCCGCCTCCCTTTAAAGGTAAGAATCAGACCGGTCCCCCAGAAGAGATTTAATTAAAGGGCTTGAATGGCTTTTGAAAACTTTGGGGGCAGAAAACACCAAAGAAAACGGCTTTCACGTTTCGCGATTCCTGTGAGTAATACGGACTAGAGTTAAGCCACTGTCACAGGAGCGCTTTTTCCGTCAATTTTCCATAAGCAAGTTTTTTCTCGTGATATTTTGAGGCTTTTTGACATTGGAATCGGAAACTAGACAAAGTAGATTATGTTAGGTGGCTGATTTCTGATATAACTTAAATGTTGAAGATGCCAGACTACAATTGCTCGTACAAAATGACGGAAAAAGCGCTCGTGTGACACCGCCTTTATGTTAGAGTTTTTAGTTAACCCTTTCTGCACTATGATCGGAATGTTCACTTTTTATTGGCTAAGAATGAACGATTTTATAAAGTAGAGGAAGAGTATGTAAGATATTTTCCTTCTTTGATTCTCAAAGGACCAATGACACTTACTAATTGAGATTATGGATTCCACACTATGAATTATAACATATTATAGATTAATATACTTCTTACAGCTGAAGTAAGTGGCCGCTTTAACCTGGGGCCCCCTTGGTTCTCGGTTGCTTTGCTCTAGGGCCCCTTAGGTTCGCGGCCCCTTTGGTTCCCGGCCGCTTTAATTTGCGACCCCTTTGATTTCTGGCTGCTTTAATCCACGGTCCCTTTGGATGTTGGCCACTTTGATCCGTGGCCCCGTTAGTTTGTGGCTGTTTTAATCTGCGGCCCCTATGATTCATGGCCGCTAATCAATCCTTAGGCCCCTTTGGTTTGCGGCCATTTTAATCCGCGGCCACTTTGGTTTTGCGGCCGCTTTGATCCGGGGTTCTTTTCCCAGGGGTCCTTCTCAAACTGAGCTTCAGTATATACAAATGTTAACCAGAAACAAAATATATAGAAAGGTACGATCGTATATGGTATGGGTTAAAGAAATCTTGGTATTTATTGAAGTTTCACTGCAAATAAATATCCGTAAAATTATCAGTAGAAGACTTTATATGCTATACAAGGTCTTCTGCTGTTAATTATTAGTAGAAGACCTTATATGCTATACAAGGTCTTCTGCTGTTAATTATTAGTAGAAGACCTTATATGCTATACAAGGTCTTCTGCTGTTAATTATCAGTAGAAGACCTTATATGCTATACAAGGTCTTCTGCTGTTAATTATCAGTAGAAGACCTTATATGCTATACAAGGTCTTCTGCTGTTAATTATCAGTAGAAGACCTTATATGCTATACAAGGTCTTCTGCTGTTAATTATCAGTAGAAGACCTTATATGCTATACAAGGTCTTCTGCTGTTAATTATCAGTAGAAGACCTTATATGCTATACAAGGTCTTCTGCTGTAAATTATCAGTAGAAGACCTTATATGCTATACAAGGTCTTCTGCTGTAAATTATCAGTTGAAGACCTTATATGCTATACAAGGTCTTCAGCTGTTAATTATCAGTAGAAGACCTTATATGCTATACAAGGTCTTCTGCTTTTAATTATCAGTAGAAGACCTTATATGCTATACAAGGTCTTCTGCTGTTAATTATCAGTAGAAGACCTTATATGCTATACAAGGTCTTCTGCTGTTAATTATCAGTAGAAGACCTTATATGCTATACAAGGTCTTCTGCTGTTAATTATCAGTAGAAGACCTTATATGCTATACAAGGTCTTCTGCTGTTAATTATCAGTAGAAGACCTTATATGCTATACAAGGTCTTCTGCTGTTAATTATCAGTAGAAGACCTTATATGCTCTACAAGGTCTTCTGCTGTTAATTATCAGTAGAAGACCTTATATGCTATACAAGGTCTTCTGCTGTTAATTATCAGTAGAAGGCCTTATATGCTTATACAAGGTCTTACTGCTGTTAATTATATATATAGCCATTATTGAAAACCATATTGAGTATTATGGCTTTTTCATGTATTATATTGGAAAATTACAATAAGGATGCTGTAAATAACTAGACATGTTGATTATTAGGTAGGCTTAAGGGGGGTGACCTGCTTTTTGTCATTTCTGTCCTGTTTCTCTCTCTGGCTTGTATCCATTCGGCCCCATTCAGCCCCATTCAGCCAACTATTTTTAAGACGTTTATCCCCATCTAGGTGTCGATTTCTTCCTGGCGAGCGATAGCGAGCCCGCATTATATGAAGAAATCCGGCTTCGCCGGAGAAATTTTTCTATCGAAAAATGTACAAATTTAGCCTGCTGTCTAACAAAATTAAAAATATGCTGGCTCGCTACCGCTCACCAGTAAGAAATTGACACCTGTGATGGGGATAGACATCTTAAAACAGTAGGCTGAATGGGGCCAAATGGATACAAGCCAGATAAAGATAGAAAAGGACAGAACAAAAACAGGTCACCCCCCTTAAAACTTGCGTAAAATTACGCAAGAGTCCTGTCTGTCCCAGTGGCCGTAAATATGGGACACTTGAATTGTGTGGATTTACATTTTATTGCACCTCTCTATAATCGAAATCGCAGACCAGGGAAATTCAGGCAAGTTACTTTTTAGCGTGTAGGAAACTGGGTGGGTGCCTTGCAATCGCCGCAAAGGAAGGGGGTATGCACAGAGAGAGCTCTGAAGAACACTGATTGTTGGAATAGCATAGAAGAGTGAAAAAGATGCAACATTGCGGTGTGTAGAAAGAGATTGTCGGCAACTCGTAAGAGGAGGTGAGTTGATGAGGCGAAATGCTTTGGATTCTACTCTTTCGAGAAGTGCGGTATGGGTTGGAGGCCTCCCCACACATGCGAACAATACTCAATATAGGGGTGCACTGGGCCCTGATACAGAGCAAGAAGCTATGCGGTGGGGTGAAGAAGCATGAAGACGGTTGAGTCTAAATATAGCTAGAATACATATAGTTTAAAAGACGTTGCTGGTACAGAAAGGGTTAAGCTGCATAGAATCGCCAAATGATAATAACTATAAATGTGAAATATCCCCACATGTACTTTGGGGGTTAATTGGGGGATAGCCGAAGTGCTGGAGTCCTTATGGCGCTATTTCGCATT
>JBAKBP010020276.1:0-42936 GCA_037953745.1 Lithodes maja
GTTGAATAATGTCCGTCAGATGTTGAATAATGTCCGTCAGATGTTGAATAATGTCTGTCAGATGTTGAATAATGTCCGTCAGATGTTGAATAATGTCTGTCAGATGTTGAATAATGTCCGTCAGATGTTGAATAATGTCCGTCAGATGTTGAATAATGTCCGTCAGATGTTGAATAATGTCCGTCAGATGTTGAATAATGTCTGTCAGATGTTGAATAATGTCCGTCAGATGTTGAATAATGTCCGTCAGATGTTGAATAATGTCTGTCAGATGTTGAATAATGTCCGTCAGATGTTGAATAATGTCCGTCAGATGTTGAATAATGTCTGTCAGATGTTGAATAATGTCCGTCAGATGTTGAATAATGTCTGTCAGATGTTGAATAATGTCCGTCAGATGTTGAATAATGTCCGTCAGATGTTGAATAATGTCTGTCAGATGTTGAATAATGTCCGTCAGATGTTGAATAATGTCCGTCAGATGTTGAATAATGTCCGTCAGATGTTGAATAATGTCCGTCAGATGTTGAATAATGTCCGTCAGATGTTGAATAATGTCTGTCAGATGTTGAATAATGTCCGTCAGATGTTGAATAATGTCCGTCAGATGTTGAATAATGTCCGTCAGATGTTGAATAATGTCCGTCAGATGTTGAATAATGTCTGTCAGATGTTGAATAGACTGGGTAAGTGTAGGAATATGTAATAGAACAAACCAAATGTACATATTATTGTTGATGCGAATTATTGATCAAAACCTAATATATTGGTGCCGACTGTACATTAACCTAATATATTGGTGCCGACTGTACATTAACCTAATATATTGGTGCCGACTGTACATTAACCTAATATATTGGTGCCGACTGTACATAAACCTAATATATTGGTGCCGACTGTACATTAACCTAATATATTGGTGCCGACTGTACATTAACCTAATATATTGGTGCCGACTGTACATTAACCTAATATATTGGTGCCGACTGTACATTAACCTAATATATTGGTGCCGACTGTACATTAACCTAATATATTGGTGCCGACTGTACATTACATTAAGGGGAGATTTCCACTTGAGGATTTTTTTTTTTTCTTTACCCCTATCTCCCTCATGTTTATCCCCATTGCTTTTGAAATTTTAAGACGTTCGCCCCATTCATTCGGCGATTATAAGAACTTTCACCCCATTTATGTCACTTTGAAGACCTTTCGTCCCATTTAGGTGTCTATTTTCCCCTGGCGAGCGATAGCGAGCCTGTAATTTAAGAGGCACCGGCCTTCGGCCGGGAAATTTTTCTACCGAAAAATGTACAAATTTATCTTGAAAGGGTGTCTAGGGGGTGTAATTTTAAGCTTGATGGAGGTCTACGGAACACACTAAAAACCTCCCTTAACCCCTTCTGTACCGAACCCTTAACCTCCCCTTAACCCCTTCTGTACCGAACCCTTAACCCCTTCTGTACCTAACCCTTAACCCCTTCTGTACCGAACCCTTAACCCCTTCTGTACCGAACACTTAACCCCTTCTGTACCGAACCCTTAACCCCTTCTGTACCGAACACTTAACCCCTTCTGTACCGAACCCTTAACCTCCCCTTAACCCCTTCCGTACCGAACCCTTAACCCCTTCTGTACCGAACCCTTAACCCCTTCTGTACCGAACCCTTAACCCCTTCTGTACCGAACCCTTAACCCCTTCTGTACCGAACCCTTAACCTCCCCTTAACTACATTTCAAAACTATGTAAGCCAATATATTATGTTAAATCAGGCTATCTGTCGATGAACAGCAAACAAATGAATAACAAATATAATAGAAAACGAGATTTATTTTCGCACCGACCCTTTTAATGTAATTAATTATTTTCACTCCCAACACCAAACACCTCTCCATGATATTAATGCAAGCATGTGATCCTCTCGGGATTCGAACCTGATTAAGAGAATACGTATTTCAGGCCACTTTTCCTACATGTGAGAACGTCACAATCAGTTCTGAATAAGAGAGATACTCGTATGATATACCGGTGACTCATTGTGGGAAACGTTGGCCCGTCATTTTAATGTTACTTTTTCCTTATAATAATTATTGGTATGCCACGTTTCTAAGAATCTATGTTTTATTAATTTCACCGCAACACCAAACACCCCCAATGCAATGAATTAAAGTATATATGATCCACCGGGGAATCCCGGGTTATCACACACCGATTGTTTTCACCTTAACCATTACACCACCAGGACGGTTAAGGAGGGTGACCTGCTTTTTGTTATTTCTGTCCTTTTCTATCTTTCTCTGGCTTGTATCCATTCGGCCCCATTCAGCCAACTATACTGTAAGACTTTTATCCCCATCTAGGTGTCGATTTCTTCCTGGCGAGCGATAGCGAGCCAGCATTATATGAAGAAATCCGGCTTCGCCGGAGACATTTTTCTATCGAAAAATGTACAAATTTAGCCTGCTGCCTAACAAAAATTAAAAATATGCTGGCTCGCTGCCGCTCACCAGTAAGAAATTGACACCTGGATGGGGATAAACGTCTTAAAACAGTAGGCTGAATGGGGCCAAATGGATACAAGCCAGAGAAAGAGAGAAAAAGACAGAAATAACAAAAAGCAGGTCACCTCCCCTTTTAAAGGTTTAAGCACACGCCTACGACTTAGTATCCATTCTCGAATACTGGAACGAGGTATATTCTGATCACATTAAATTTTCCCTATCTGGAAATAATGTAGTTATCTTCAACTTAGGTACTCTCGACTGGGCGAGGACTGACCTAACTTCTCTTAAGGGAGCTCACCTCGCTTTTGTTCTCTTTCTCTCCCTCTCTCTTTGGCTTGTATCCATTCAGCCTACTGTTTTAAGACGTTTACAGTACGTCTGTAAACAGACGTACAGGCTCGCTATCGCTCGCCAGGAAAAAATCGACACCTAAATGGGACGACACGTCTTAAAAGTTATATAAATGGGGTGAAATATCTTAAAATCGCCAAATTAATGGGGCGAACCTCTTAAAATCTCAAACGCAATGGGGCTAAACATGAGGGAGAAAGGGGTAAAGAAAAAAATCCCTCGAGTGGAAATCTCCCCTTAAGTCGGTATCACACGAGAGCTTTTATAGTCAACATTCGATGATCAACATTTTTCTGGCAAAATTTCTGGAATATTTTGCACTGGTATCGGAAACTAGACTTACTTTATTATTCGGCTTAGGAAGGATCTGTGAGAGTTAGAGGGTTAATGTGGATAGCTTGTTCCCCTTTTGATGTTTAGAGGTCCTTCCTAAGTTGAATGATATCACATAATGCTAACCAAACTGCTTACTGGGAAGAGTGAAGAGTACAGTCGTTCAAATAAGTCATGTCTCGGCACCAACTATATTTTGATCAATAATTGTTATCAGCCATATCTAAAATGGATTTGTTCATTTCGAGTGAAATATAATTATAAAAAACATGTTCCTACACTTACCCACTCTATTCAACATCTGACAGACAGCACTACAGCACAGAGCGAGTCAAACGTAATGACAGCTGAGACATGACTTATTAGCGCTACCGTACAGTTGGCCAAATAAGTGATCATGTCGCCACTGTCATTATGTTTTGCTCGCTGTGTGCTGTATTAATGTCTGTCAGATGTTGAATAGGGTGTGTAAAGATCGGAACATGTTTGTATATCTCACTCGAAACGATGAAGTACTGCTTAAATACTGCTGATACCAATTATTGATCGAAATATGCTTGGTGCCGACACATGACTTATTTGGACGACTGTACTCTTCACTCTTCCCAGTAAGCAGTTTGGTTAGCATTATGTGATATCATTCAACTTAGGAAGGACCTCTAAACATCAAATGGGGAACAAGCTATCCATATTAACCCTCTAACTCTCACAGATCCTTCCTAAGCCGAGTACAATATTATAAAGTAAGTCTAGTTTCCGATACCAGTGCAAAATATTCCAGAAATTTTGCCAGACATCACTTATTTGAGCAACTGTACTACTGTAATAGTTTTTACAAATATTTAAAGGATCGTTACCCCTTTCACCACCATGACGTAATTTTCATCATATTCTGGTAACCATTAGACGACTTTCCTTAGTTTGTAATCTACCTATGTGACTCAAATGGCTAAATACCTAACCTAACCTAGCCTAACCAAACCAAACCAAACCTAGCCTAACCAAACCAAACCAAACCTAACCAAACCTAACCTAACCTAACCTAACCTAACCTAACCTAACCTAACCTAACCTAACCTAACCAAACCTAAAACCAAACCAAACCAAACCAAACCAAACCAAACCTAACCTAAGCTACTATCTCAATGCACCTTCTTAGTTTCATAGGTCCGTCTTAAACTTTATAAAATCATCTAATTTTACCCAGAATCAAAGGTGAAAATGCGTCATGGTGCTGAAGGGGAAGTTTTTAGTTAGTTCGTTAGACCTCCATCAAGCTTAACATTACACCCCCTAGATCCCCTTTCAAGATAAATTTGTACATTTTTCAGTAGAAAAATGTCCCGGCCGAAGGTCGGTTCCTCTTAAATTAGAGGCTCGCTATCGCTCGCCAGGAAAAAATCGACACCTTAATGGCATGAAAAGTATTAAAATTGACAGAAATGGGGTGAAAGTTCTTAAAAATCGCCAAACTAATGGGGCGAACGTCTTAAAATATCAAAAGCAATGGGGCTAATCATGAGGGAGAAATTAGGGTCCCAGGAAAAAATACCTCAAGTGGAAATCTCCCGTGTACAATCCATTGATAGTCACAATTATAATAAAATAAAAGTATGAAGGAGGTTTGGATATTAACCCCTTCAGTACCGGCGATGTACTTGTCATTATGTTATGGCTACCTTTAGAGGATTAAATTCAGTTTAAAAAGGTCCTCCAGCAATGAACAGACTTCGTTCTATCTCACTTAACCCTTTTTACTACCACAGATCCTTCTTAAGGGGAGGTATTTAGTTTGTTCCCTAGACCTCCATCAAGCTTAAAATTACACCCCCTTGAGTCCCTTTCAAGATAAATTTGTACATTTTTCGGTAGAAAAATGTCCCGGCCGAAGGCCGGTTCCTCTTAAATTACAGGCTCGCTATCGCTCGCCAGGATAAAATCGACACCTGAATTGCACGAAAGGTCTTAATATGGGGTGAAAGTTCTTAAAATCGGTAAACTAATGGGGCAAACGTTTTATAATATCAAAAGCAATGGGGCTAAACATGAGGGAGAAAGGGGTCCAGAAAAAAATCCCTCAAGTGGAGATCTCCCCTTAAACTGCACAAAAACGTCAAAATTTAGCTAGCATAAAACTACAAAGACGTCGCTGGTACTGAAGGGGTTAAACCTTGTTGACACGCATACGAACACACAAACAGACACGCTAGATAATACAAAGATACACTGACTACATAGATCTTACGATACAAGTGAGGTGGATGGACTTAATTGTAGTCGAGAAAGCAGAACCACTAATAAAGGCAATTGGAAAACAAGGATAGAGAGAGAGAGAGAGAGGAGAGAGAGAGAGAGAGAGAGAGAGAGAGAGAGAGAGAGAGAGAGAGAGAGAGAGAGAGAGAGAGAGAGAGAGAGATTTTTCTTACCTTTAACTTACATACTGTAATGTAAATTAAGACAATGTATTATTCGCACCAATGTAAATACTTCAAACTTCCACTTGATATATATATATGGTGTCCAGTGCATTGAAAACACATACCGTACCATTATCAGCTGTCCTATTGGTGGAGCACACAGATACGTATAGTGACCCAGCTGTTGTCCTATTGGTGGAGCACACAGATACGTATAGTGACCCAGCTGTTGTCCTATTGGTGGAACACACAGCTACGTATAGTGACCCAGCTGTTGTCCTATTGGTGGAGCACACAGATACGTATAGTGACCCAGCTGTTGTCCTATTGGTGGAGCACACAGATACGTATAGTGACCCAGCTGTTGTCCTATTGGTGGAACACACAGCTACGTATAGTGACCCAGCTGTTGTCCTATTGGTGGAGCACACAGATACGTATAGTGACCCAGCTGTTGTCCTATTGGTGGAACACAGATACGTATAGTGACCCAGCTGTTGTGGTGAAGTGGTGATACGTATAGTATATAGGTGAGGCCATAACGACGTATATCAATGTTCACGTGCAAAACCACACACATAAATACACACACACACACACACACATATTTTATATATATATATATATATATATATATAATTTGTTTTTAATTGTTCTTAACACCAATAACACCCCAAATGATGTGGTCTTCCCAGGCTATCACATACAAAACTTACACACTCTAACCATTACACCATCAAGACAGTTAAAGGTAAAGCACATGACCACGATTAATATCCATTTATCGAATACTGGATATCAATCTAATCATGTACTTGACCCGTGAATAGCCTTATATAATTATATATACAGTATATATATATATATATATATATATATATATATATATATATATATATATACTGGAGAGAGAGAGTGAGAGTGAGAGTGAGTGTGTGGTGCAATAAGATACGTAAGCTAATGAGACGTTTCCGGCTACTAGTGATACGTAAAGGTGGAGCCACAGGATGTAACACACATGCATACGAATACCAACCTTCTACAACCACGTCTATATCCTGCCCGGATATATCCTGTGTGGTTAGTCACTTACTACAGTATATATATAAACACTCTAAAACACATACAACATCAGTTACAGTCAGAGGTCCGTGTGCCATAGTCCTCGGAGATCTCCAGTTTAACCATATTTCAATTAGCTTCTCCTGTTCGTTCCTGAAATTAGTTATTGTTGTTAATTCTGCAGACTATCAACTCCAGATACCCACAGGACTACTACTACTACTACTACTACTACTACTACTACTGCAACACCTATCATACTACTATTTCTACAACTACTTTTGCTGCCTTTAGTGTACTATCCATAAAGAGATGTCCGGACTCGACCATCATATTGAAGGAGGCGGCGATGGAAGGTATATGGAAACAGGAGTGGTAGAAAATGATACAAGAGCTGATGAAGAGCAATGGGACAAGTCTGTGAGCATGTTGTTGGTACTTCTGGAAACCATTCCACTGGAGACAGACAGGCTTGGAAAGGAACTTGAGGTAGGACAGGGGATGGTGAACTGTCTGGAGGTTATGATAGCCTCCAGTTCAGCCCACTCTACACACACTACTCAATTTCCGAACCAAATCTTTCCATCTCCAGTCGTTTACTCGCCGAGGAATCCTGAAGCGGCTTCTTTCATCACCCTGTGCGCCCTTCAGCTAACAATGCCTGATACCCAAGTCCAGCGTCTTGATAACACTGCCCAACCTTTTATATTATCTGATTTGCCATACAGACAGACAATAGGAGAAATGGAATTTCAATTAATTTCCAGTCAACATATGGAGACATTTGAAATACCACCTCCCTCATATCCCTGCTTGAGTAATCAGGCACAACCTCACTTGCCTCTCAGTCAAGATCATTATCATTCAGATCAATCCAGGTCTAATGGGAAGAACAATTATGGTGTTGGCGATTTGGACATGCAACGAGTCAAGCCAAATTTACTTCAGTTAGAGATAACAACTTGTGGCCCGGGACGGATTTTCGAGTATGGAATACCTCGTCAGATGGACTCGATTTATGGATGTACGATACCACTTTTACTCGCGCCTGTACAATCGCCTGCACAAGTAACTGGTACACTACAGCAGAGGAATGAAATCAAGATGTTTAGACAAGAAATCAAGACGTCTAGACAAGAAATCCAGAAGAAAAACAAGAGTATAGAAGAGATAGTACGAGAGGTGCGGGAGGTGGAGAGGGAGGTCTGCAGTTTGAGGGCGGAGAAGGAAAACATTATTAGAAAAATACAATATTTCCTGGAAAATAATGTTGTACTATTAGAGTAACTAGAGTGACATAATGGGAATAATCTTAACCCTTTCACGCACAGGACGCGAATTGCTCCCTTTCTGGGCTACTTAACCCCTTCTGTACCGGCGACGTTTTTTTTATTATTCTCTAGCTGTGTTTAGACAATTTTATGTAGCTTAGGAAGTATCTGTGGTAGTAAAAGGGTAAAGTGAGATAGTTCGAAGCTTGTTGATTGCTGGAGGCCCTTTTTAAACTGAATAACATCATCTAATGGTAGCCTGAATAAAGTTTAAAAGACGTCACGGTACAGAAGGGGTTAAAAGCCTTTGTGATCATTAGGGGTATTTAGAAACCTTTAGTTTAGTTACTTCAACCTCTGCAGTTGTCTTTGAGTTACCTGTGGGCAGAAAACTAATTTAGGAGAGGTAATTATGAGATTGAGATAATTATATTTCTGAATGCTAAACGGCAACCCCTGGATCCACACGTGCGTGAAAGGGTTAAGGGGGGTAGGGTTTGTTTATTGGTCGATTTATGTATTTATATATTATAATTCTGAGTTTACTCCCTAGACCTCCATCACAATTACT
This sequence comes from Lithodes maja, assembly GCA_037953745.1. Taxonomy (NCBI): domain Eukaryota; kingdom Metazoa; phylum Arthropoda; class Malacostraca; order Decapoda; family Lithodidae; genus Lithodes; species Lithodes maja. Next base: position 8,511 of record JBAKBP010020276.1, read on the forward strand.
CCCTAGACCTCCATCACAATTACTCCCTAGACCTCCATCACAATTACTCCCTAGACCTCCATCACAATTAGGTTTGAGATTTTAAGGCATTCATTTAATTAGTTTGGCGATTTTAAGACCTTTCGCCCCATTTCTGTGTTAACATAAAGACCATTCATGCCATTTTGGTGTCGATTTTGTCCTGGAGAGCCTGTATTTCTAGGAGGAACCGGCCTTCGGCCAGTATCTATTCTGTTTTTAGTTTCCACCCTTGACCTCCATCAAACTGAGAAAAAAAAAAAAAATCCTTAGACCCTTCAAGATAAATTTGTAATTTTTTTGAAAGAAAAATGTCCCGGCCGCGCAGGACGGTTTAAAAAAAAATACAGGTTCGCTATCGCTCGCCAGGAAATAAATCGACACCTAAATGGGACGAAAGACTTAATATTGATATAGAAATGGGACGAAAGGTTTTAATATCGTTAAACTAATGGGGCAAACGACCCATCTCCCCTAAAAAAAAATTGACGAGACAATTTTGTTCTTTTTCTATAACTACTAAACAGAGAAAGAGGCAAGGGAACGCGAAAGTGGTCCCGGACCCTTAGAATCGAAACTTTAAATGTTGTTTCTGTTCGGGCTCTGTCTCGAGTCGGCCACCCTCAGCTATAGTGTATGTGCCTGACTATATATTATACATAAATAATAAACATTTCTATAATAAAATTAATATGAATGTTATTATTTTGGTTTCGTTTATGTTCTCTCATAATTATAAGCTTTCCAATCGGATAAAAACAAAAAAATATCCTACTTCCTTTGAATTAAAGGGATTGGTTATTTTGGGGGTCTATTACAGGGATTGGTTATTTTGGGGGTCTATTAAAGGGATTGGTTATTTTGGGGGTCTATTAAAGGGATTGGTTATTTTGGGGGTCTATTAAAGGGATTGGTTATTTTGGGGGTCTATTAAAGGGATTGGTTATTTTGGGGGTCTATTAAAGGGATTGGTTATTTTGGGGGTCTATTAAAGGGATTGGTTATTTTGGGGGTCTATTATAGGGGTTGGTTATTTTGGGGGTCTATTAAAGGGGTTGGTTATTTTGGGGGTCTATTTATTAATATATTCCTATATTTTTTAGTTTCCTCGCTAAACCTTCATCAGCTTTAAAAAAAAACTCCCTAGACCCCCTTCAAACTCCCTAGACCCCTTCAAGATATATTTGTACATTTTTTTGATAGAAACATGTCCCGGCCAAAGACCGGTTTATCTAAATATTACAGGCTCGCTATCGCTCGCCAGGAAAAAAATGGACACCTAAATGGCGCGAAAGGTCTTGATATTGATATAGAAATGGGACGAAATGTTTTAAAATCGACAAACTAATGGGCCGAACGTCTTAAACTTTGAAAACTAATGGGACTAAACATGAGGAAAAAGGCGGGGGGGGGGGGGGAAACGACCCCCGAAACTCCCGCAACCCCAACACTGTACTACCCGAGTTGACGTCTGGGATAGTGAAAACTAGTCGTTGGTGGCGAAGTCTAATAAACCCATCACGTGTCTCCACCACGAGACTAACACCTGGTTCTTTCAAGGAGAACTAAGGTTACTCTCCTACTGTACGTCCGTGGTAGTACAGTCGGTTAGCGCACAGGTCTGGTAAAAATATACATGTCCCTAACCAGGGTTCGAACCCGCGCCAGGCATCTCAAAACCTGGGGAGTTTTCGGGAGGGTTAAATTCCCTTCACACCCAGCATTTCAATGAGGAATTTTCAGGCGTATTTCATGCCCCCTTCAGTACCGGTGCCGTCCTTTCATGCCCCCTTCAGTACCGGTGCCGTCCTTTCATGACCCCTTCAGTACCGGTGCCGTCCTTTCATGACCCCTTCAGTACCGGTGCCGTCCTTTCATGACCCCTTCAGTACCGGTGCCGTCCTTTCATAACCCCTTCAGTACCGGTGCCGTCCTTTCATGACCCCTTCAGTACCGGTGCCGTCCTTTCATAACCCCTTCAGTACCGGGGCCGTCCTTTCATAACCCCTTCAGTACCGGTGCCGTCCTTTCATGACCCCTTCAGTACCGGTGCCGTCCTTTCATGACCCCTTCAGTACCGGTGCCGTCCTTTCATGACCCCTTCAGTACCGGTGCCGTCCTTTCATAACCCCTTCAGTACCGGTGCCGTCCTTTCATGACCCCTTCAGTACCGGTGCCGTCCTTTCATAACCCCTTCAGTACCGGTGCCGTCCTTTCATGACCCCTTCAGTACCGGTGCCGTCCTTTCATAACCCCTTCAGTACTGGTGCCGTCCTTTCATGACCCCTTCAGTACCGGTGCCGTCCTTTCATGACCCCTCCAGTACCGGGGGCGTCCTTTCATGACCCCTTCAGTACCGGTGCCGTCCTTTCATGACCCCTTCAGTACCGGTGCCGTCCTTTCATGACCCCTTCAGTACCGGTGCCGTCCTTTCATAACCCCTTCAGTACCGGTGCCGTCCTTTCATGACCCCTTCAGTACCGGTGCCGTCCTTTCATAACCCCTTCAGTACCGGGGCCGTCCTTTCATAACCCCTTCAGTACTGGTGCCGTCCTTTCATAACCCCTTCAGTACCGGGGCCGTCCTTTCATAGCCCTTTCAGTACCGAGGCCGTCCTTTCATAACCCCTTCAGTACCGGTGCCGTCCTTTCATGACCCCTTCAGTACCGGTGCCGTCCTTTCATGACCCCTTCAGTACCGGTGCCGTCTTTTCATGACCCCTTCAGTACCGGTGCCATCCTTTCATAACCCCTTCAGTACCGGTGCCGTCCTTTCATAACCCCTTCAGTACCGGTGCCGTCCTTTCATGCCCCCTTCAGTACTGGTGCCGTCCTTTCATAACCCCTTCAGTACCGGTGCCGTCCTTTCATAACCCCTTCAGTACCGGTGCCGTCCTTTCATAACCCCTTCAGTACCGGTGCCGTCCTTTCATGCCCCCTTCAGTACTGGTGCCGTCCTTTCATGACCCCTTCAGTACCGGTGCCGTCCTTTCATGACCCCTTCAGTACCGGTGCCGTCTTTTCATGCCCCCTTCAGTACCGGTGCCGTCCTTTCATGCCCCCTTCAGTACTGGTGCCGTCCTTTCATAACCCCTTCAGTACCGGTGCCGTCCTTTCATGACCCCTTCAGTACCGGTGCCGTCCTTTCATAACCCCTTCAGTACCGGTGCCGTCCTTTCATGACCCCTTCAGTACCGGTGCCGTCCTTTCATGACCCCTTCAGTACCGGTGCCGTCCTTTCATAACCCCTTCAGTACCGGTGCCGTCCTTTCATGACCCCTTCAGTACCGGTGCCGTCCTTTCATAACCCCTTCAGTACCGGTGCCGTCCTGTCATGACCCCTTCAGTACCGGTGCCGTCCTTTCATGATCCCTTCAGTACCGGTGCCGTCCTTTCATGACCCCTTCAGTACCGGTGCCGTCCTTTCATGACCCCTTCAGTACCGGTGCCGTCCTTTCATGACCCCTTCAGTACCGGTGCCGTCCTTTCATGACCCCTTCAGTACCGGTGCCGTCCTTTCATGACCCCTTCAGTACCGGTCCCGTCCTTTCATGACTCCTTCAGCACCGGTGCCGTCCTTTCATGACCCCTTCAGTACCGGTGCCGTCCTTTCATAACCCCTTCAGTACCAGGGCCGTCCTTTCATAACCCCTTCAGTACCGGTGCCGTCCTTTCATGACCCCTTCAGTACCGGTGCCGTCCTTTCATAACCCCTTCAGTACCGGTGCCGTCCTTTCATAACCCCTTCAGTACCGGTGCCGTCCTTTCATAACCCCTTCTGTACCGGTGCCGTCCTTTCATGACCCCTTCAGTACCGGTGCCGTCCTTTCATGCCCCCTTCAGTACCGGTGCCGTCCTTTCATGACCCCTTCAGTACCGGTGCCGTCCTTTCATGACCCCTTCAGTACCGGTGCCGTCCTTTCATGACCCCTTCAGTACCGGTGCCGTCCTTTCATGACCCCTTCAGTACCGGTGCCGTCCTTTCATGACCCCTTCAGTACTGGTGCCGTCCTTTCATGACCCCTTCAGTACCGGGGCCGTCCTTTCATGACCCCTTCAGTACCGGTGCCGTCCTTTCATGACCCCTTCAGTACCGGTGCCATCCTTTCATGACCCCTTCAGTACCGGTGCCGTCCTTTCATGACCCCTTCAGTACCGGGGCCGTCCTTTCATGACCCCTTCAGTACCGGTGCCGTCCTTTCATGACCCCTTCAGTACCGGTGCCATCCTTTCATGACCCCTTCAGTACCGGTGCCGTCCTTTCATGCCCCCTTCAGTTTTTTTTTTTTTTTTTTTTTTTCTATGTGATTGAGGGAGGCAAAAGGCATAACTGCCTATAGCGAGTGCCTCCCCCATAGTTGAAAGAGTGACAGGGCCAAAATCAAGGGACGTTCGAGCCAAAATGCCTGGACACACTGAGTTTGAAGCAATTTAAGTCATAGGAAGAGGGAAAGACTGATTCTGGGAGAGAGTTCCAGAGCTCAGATGTTGAGTAGAAGAAAGTTTGAGAGTAACGTTTCACTCTTGGGTTGGAGAGTTGCACAGAGTAGGGGTGGGATTGAGTTGCAAGACGGGTACCACGTGCCCTACGTAAAGGAGGTGGTATGCACTGGGATAGCTCTGAGGAACACTGATTATTATAGTAGCGATAGAATAGCGAGAGAGATGCAACATTGCGGCGGAGAGAGAGAGATTGCAGAGAGTTGGTGAGTGGACGGGAGTTAATGATACGAAAGGCCTTCCTTTCAACTTTGTCTAGGAGAGCGGTGTGAGAGGAACCTCCCCACACATGTGAACAATACTCAATACAAGGGCGCACTATGCCCCTGTACAGAGCAAGAAGCTGTGCAGGGGAAAAGAACCCCCTAAGGCGGTTGAGCACACCCAGCTTCTGGGAGGCTGCCTTAGCAAGACTGGTAATATGGTCCTTCCAAATGAGAGCAGAAGAAAAAGAGACACCAAGAATATTGAGAGAAGATGAAGGGTTGATTTTTGTATTGTTGAAGAATAAGGGATAGTCCGCTGGGAGATCCTGACGGGTAGATAGATGGAGAAATTGGGTTTTGGAAGCATTAAAGTTAACAAGGTTTTCTCTGCCCCAATTGGAAATAGTATTTAGATCAGAATTTAAGAGTTCTATGGCTTCATTACGTTTGTCGTTGAGGGATTGCTGGCTGGGGCGTTCTGAAAAACTAATGGAGTAGTGTAAGGTTGAGTCGTCTGCGTATGAATGGATGGGAATTAAGGTACAGTTAAGGAGATCATTTATAAAAATTAGAAAGAGAATAGGAGATAGGACAGAGCCCTGAGGAACACCGGAGTTTATAGGGTGAGGAAGTGAACAATGGCCGTCCACAACCGCAGCTATGGAACGGCCGGAAAGGAAATTAGAGACAAAGGCACAGATGGAGGGATAGAAACCGAAGGAGGGTAGTTTAGAAATTAAAGATTTATGCCAGACTCTATCGAAGGCTTTCGATATGTCTAGTGCAATAGAAAAAGTCTCACCGAAGTCCCGAAAGGAGGATGACCAAGAGTTAGTAAGATATGAAAGAAGATCACCAGTAGAGCGACCCTTAAGGAAGCCATACTGGCGATCTGAGAGCAGATTATGAGAAGAGAAATGCTTAAGAAATTTGGAAGCCAGAATAGTTTCAAAAACTTTAGAAAGACAAGAGATAAGAGCAATTGGACGATAGTTGGAGGGTTGAGAGCGGTCACCCTTCTTTGGGACAGGTTGAATGTGAGCAAACTTCCAGCATGAAGGGAAGACGTTAGAGGATAGACAGAGACGAAAGAGTTTGCCTAGGCACGGAGTCAGCACGGAAGCACAGTTTTTGAGAACAACAGGAGGAACACCGTCCGGACCGTACGCCTTATTAGTGTTAAGCCCAGAGAGGGTAGAAAGTACATCTTTAGAAGAGATTAGGATATTAGGCATAAGTAAGAGAGAGGAGGGCGGAGAGGGAGGAATAGCACCGGAATCATCCAAGGTGGAGTTTCTAGCAAAAGTTTGAGCGAAGAGTTTAGCTTTGTCAGAGGAAGAAGTGATGGTTGTGCCATCAGAGTGGGAAAGGGGAGGGAAAGACGAGGAAGAGAAATTGTTGGAGAGGTTTTTGGCTAGATGCCAGAAAGCTTGGGAAGAGCTAGAGTTGGATAGTTCAGTGCATTTATTATTGATGAAAGAGTGTTTGGCAAGTCGAAGAACAGATTTGGCTTGATTCCGGGCAGAAACATATGAAGAATGAGAGTCTTGAGTTTTAAGGCGTCGGTACCGTTTGAATGCTTCCTCCTTATTGCGGACAGCAGTAGAACAGGCGTGAGTAAACCAAGATTTTTTAGCATTAGTCTGAGAGAAAGAGAATGGAATGTATGCTTCCATGCCCGATAGGATTACTTCGGTAATGCGTTCAGCACTCTCCAAGGGTCCTCGGCCATGGAAGCAGAAATCATTCCATGGGAAATCAAAGAAGTACTGCCGAAGAGCCTCCCAGTCGGCAGCGCCAAAGTGCCACAAGCGCCGCCGGCTAGGAGGATCGGGTGGCTGTACTGGAGAGATAGGACAGGTGACAGAGATAAGTTTATGGTCGGAGGAGCCCAAAGGAGAGAAAAGATCGACAGTATAAGAAGAAGGGTTAGAAGTTAGAAACAGGTCAAGAATGTTGGGCCGATCTCCGATGCGATCCGGGATACGGGTGGGTTGCTGAACTAACTGCTCTAGGTCATTTAGGATAGAAAAGACGTAGGCTTGTTCACCAGGTGGATCAGTAGTGTGAGAGGAGAGCCATTGGCGGTGGTGAACGTTGAAATCTCCTAAGATGGAGATTTCTGAGAAAGGAGAAATGGATAGAATGTGTTCCACTGTAGAGTTTAGATAGTCAAAGAATTTAGGAAAGTTGGTAGAGTTAGGGGAAAGATAGACAGCACAGACATACCGGTGCAGTCCTTTCATGACCCCTTCAGTACCGGTGCCGTCCTTTCATAACCCCTTCAGTACCGGTGCCGTCCTTTCATAACCCCTTCAGTACCGGTGCCGTCCTTTCATGACCCCTTCAGTACCGGTGCCGTCCTTTCATGACCCCTTCAGTACCGGTGCCGTCCTTTCATGACCTCTTCAGTACCGGTGCCGTGCTTTCATGACCCCTTCAGTACCGGTGCCATCCTTTCATGCCCCCTTCAGTACCGGTGCCGTCCTTTCATGACCCCTTCAGTACCGGTGCCGTCCTTTCATAACCCCTTCAGTACCGGTGCCGTCCTTTCATGACCCCTTCAGTACCGGTGCCGTCCTTTTATAACCCCTTCAGTACCGGTGCCGTCCTTTCATGACCCCTTCAGTACCGGTGCCGTCCTTTTATAACCCCTTCAGTACCGGTGCCGTCCTTTCATGACCCCTTCAGTACCGGTGCCGTCTTTTCATGACCCCTTCAGTACCGGTGCCGTCCTTTCATGACTCCTTCAGCACCGGTGCCGTCCTTTCATGACCCCTTCAGTACCGGTGCCGTCCTTTCATGACCCCTTCAGTACCGGTGCCGTCCTTTCATGACCCCTTCAGTACCGGTGCCGTCCTTTCATGACCCCTTCAGTACTGGTGCCGTCCTTTCATGACCCCTTCAGTACCGGTGCCGTCCTTTTATAACCCCTTCAGTACCGGTGCCGTCCTTTCATGACCCCTTCAGTACCGGTGCCGTCCTTTTAGAACCCCTTCAGTACCGGTGCCGTCCTTTCATGACCCCTTCAGTACCGGTGCCGTGCTTTCATGACCCCTTCAGTACCGGTGCCGTGCTTTCATGACCCCTTCAGTACCGGTGCCGTCCTTTCATGACCCCTTCAGTACCGGTGCCGTCCTTTCATGCCCCCTTCAGTACCGGTGCCGTCCTTTCATGACCCCTTCAGTACCGGTGCCGTCCTTTCATGACCCCTTCAGTACCGGTGCCGTCCTTTCATGACCCTAAAATGCCCCAGAACAAGAAGCCCACCACAGAAGCCACGAGCGAACACCACACAGAAACACCCGGAAGAAAGGTCCACAGAACGAAACGACCAGCTGACCGAGCCAGCCATTTCAGACAGGCCCAAGCCCGCAGGGCTAAGCAGCTCCAGGCCGCACCCACCTACCTTTTCTAAACTGACCATTTTCCACACCTCACGTACACTACCCCCCTCGTGTCCTACACTCCTAACTACAAAGATGATGAACAGGAATATACATTCATATTAAAAACACCCATGCCCTGTCCCGACGTTGAGCCAATGCCAACACATCAGACAGCCATAATTATATCTATGTATGTTCTTACATCTGAGAAGTAGATGTTATATATCTTAGGAGTTAAAACACCCACGCTTGTCCCTAGACCTCGTATATCATTTCCCATGACGAGTATAGATATATGTAACCCGTGCTCAGTCGCCCCTTGCATTGTTCCTCTAGTAACTAAGTCTATAATATTAACTGCCACCAGCATTGATACGACATAGCGGCACTGTCCTTGTGTCGTATTGTGCCAAGTACAGATCAACCAGGTTTCATCACCTTATTAGGACGACGACTATAATGTCGTCGTTCATCGATGTATGCAATCCTTAGTTTTAAGTATTAATATTAACATTCCCGAACATCTTGTCTTGCCAGACTAAACTTTCTGAAGAACCCATCGCCCCATAAATCTATGTATTCAATCCTTAGGTTAAGTATCTTTATCCGCCATTGTGTTCACATTTTTACATTTACTTTTCCACAATTGTCATACGTCTTCCACTTGCCTCCTTCGTATCCACAGTCCACACTACGCCAATTTGCTTCGTGTCATACACCTCTTACCCCATCCAGAGATTGTATAGATAACCTTGTTACCAGTATCTGTCATAAGTACCTCGAAACAATAACTAAGTAACCCTACGAACTGCCGTTTTATTGGTATATATATATTTCATAGAAAACGCAGTTCCCAGGGCCAACTAATAATATCCATAACCCCTCATACTGACTACATAATTCTATCTTTTCCAGACTCATATACCACCCCGTAGTTGCATCCCCGGTAGCATTTGACTAACGTACTCACTGTCTTTTCAAACTCCAATATCAATTGTAGCCTAATGCCACCCCCACGCCCAGGGACCTTAGGGGCAAAATTTCCCTGTAGCCCCTGAACTCTCCCCCCCCCCCTCTCATTAAGACACCCGCGTTTCTCGACTCTTGTCCGACCTAGCCTCTCTCTCATACCTCTTGAAGATCCTTGAATTGTCCATTACTAACGCTCTCCAACCTTTTATATAATTATATACTCCTATCCAGCCTACCTTCACTTAGTAGACCAGAACAACATTAGAACTTTACTAACCCCTTGCATGCCATCTACTCTCTTACAACCCATTCACAACCCGGCACCCAATGGTCGTCGGTGCGAGGCTAGCCGCCTCACCAGTAACTAACTTCTATTGCCATACTTCCAGATAAATGTGGCAGAGTTAGCAACCCAGTCTCCACCACATCCAGCAAACCCTACAATTAACAACCAGCCGAGTAAAACCAGCTAGCCAAGGCACCTTCGGTTTTGGTATTAAGGACACCCACATCTGTCTCATACACAGAGGGTTATTACAAACACTGGTGATATGGCAAGCCCCTAGCCACAGCCGCCGGACGACTATCACGGAGAGAGGGCGCCCAGCTCCCCCCTTTTGCCCACCCGAGGAGGGAGACCCCCCACCCCCGCGGAGGTATACCTGGCCCCTGTTTTGACTTCTGAGTCATTGCCAGGTAGCACAGGAATTCTTCCTATCAATGAACTAACCATGCATGACTAACACCTTTACTAACCTCTATTAACTCCCAATAAACCATTTACCTTTCTTGCATACTCTGATCACTAAATTAGCACCTCAGCTATACCATAGAATGAAGATTGAACAATCTAAGAGAGACGCTCCTATCACAGCTGTCCCCATCCTCCTCGCAAAGTAGATCCAGTCTCTCTCCCCTAAATACTTCCAGTATAGCCAAAATAGTACCTTTTACTAAGGCTCAGTTATATTAAAATATGAAGGCTTCCTATAGCCATGTGCCACAACAGTAATCAACATCTGACCTAGTCCCCATATCTATTGAGAGCTCAAATAAGTCCATAAGGCTCGAGATCCCTACTGTCTACAGGGTCCAGAACCGAGCCTATAAACCTAGCTCCCGCCCCCAGTCAAATCAGTTGAAAGCTAGACACCAACCAGTGGTCACTACCCTGCAGTTCGCCTCTAGCTCTGCCCTTGTGTTGTTCCGGAGTTGAGAGATTCCAGATCCGGCAGACTCCGTGGCAGAGAAGACTGATAGAAGCATCTGTCCATGTACAAGTCCTAACGTGCACCTTATAACCTTCACACAAATTCGTGGGTATATAAGTGTGTAGCCAGCAACGATCGTCAAGAGATCCGACTTGAGAACTTCCTACATTTTGGACCATCTGGACGGCCGAGGAACCAGTCGTTAGCCCCCAACATCACCGGAAGCAAGATAACCAGGACCAGATCTATAAATACTATTCAAGATTCATGTTGCTAGTACTAAGTGTTATAGTACTAGCTTGATACTCACTTATTAACTTTCTATAAAGTGGCTAAAACCTTGCCCAGTGTAATTCATATTTAACCATTCCATTTGGGACGTACTAAGCGATCAGTGCTCTTTAATTAACAGGCGACCTTGATTCTCGTAATTACCTTATTCAGATATTAAAACTCTAGTGATATCTAACGTTCGCCCACTGATTTGTGTTCTACGTATTTCTGCCATAAGAATATAAAACTTAGATCAGTACCCCCATGAGGTTACTAGAGATTCCGTGTTCTACAATATACGTGTGTCTAATCCTAACTGTGAGCTGCTACTTGGGCACGCGACCAGCCAGCAAGAGATCAAATCAGTGACATTGAATTATACGAATATATTGAGGTCTTCCAGTAAAATAAAAACTTGCTAATTAAACCCGTGATCAGAAGAATATACCTGAACGTTGGAAGTGGGAGACTAGGCTCCATCCAGATCCGCTAATGCTAGCAGTTCCCTTCTATTATTTGTTTTGTGCGAGAATTACTATCTTTCTATGCTCTTTATTTATTTACTTCAATAAACGTGAACTTGTGTCGTGTTACCGTGTGTTTATTTTGTGTTCTCTATTCCTCATACCTTGTATTGTGCATGCAGCCTTATATACCCAGTCATTCAGAACTCACATTACCCAAGTTAAACCTGTAGAAAAACAGGGCATAACATTGGCGGCAGCGGTGGTTCTTGATTCGGATAAAAGGTTGCATTACATTGCAAGTTTGGAACAGCTAGAACACGAGAACATCATGGCGCACCCTACTCACACTTCCATCCCACATTATGATGAAACAAATTATGGGATCGAAATATTCATGGACATAGTGAAACCCTTACTTGACATGACTTATACCATGGACACACAAAAAATAGCCGTAACATTAGCACACCTGGGAAAAGCCGTTTCCCTGGTTGCCTATCAAGTGCACCCTGATCTCACCTGGAACGAATTTCGCACAATAGTGATAGAAGCCATTAAGCCTTCGTTGGGCGCTTTCGTGGCCCACACCCGTATCCTAGACACGAAATTCGAAGGCGATGTAGATGCCACAGTGAGTAAGCTTGCCCAACACATACATTTTTTTTTCCCCACGTTGACCAGAATCCAACAAGAACAGCAAATTCTGGTCAACCTTGTGTCGATATTGCCCTCAGCAATAAAAGACCATTTCCGGGTGCACGATTTCGTCGGATACAAAAAAGACCTCATCACGATCCGACGTATTTTGGCCGTACGCACAGAAGCACCCACCCAAATCGCTGCAATCAAGAGGTTTCCCACACACCCGCAGCAAACCAACCACCAAAACCCCAAGAATGCATACCCAGCCTCATCCTTCAACAACAGACCCACCTACCCTTCCAGCAAGCCCCAACCCAGTAGACCCCAGTTCTAACCGTCCCAGCCACGCAGAATCTTCAACCGGAACAGCAACTACAACACCTACCAAAGTAAAAACCCTACCTTAGTCATTATCAACCCCTATGATTTCCCAGCCTGTAATGCTCAGTGTGCCCTCTACCAAATTCGTGACTCTGCCAAACCTCGCCCCTCTACTCCTCGCATTTCTGTAAATGAAGAGGAGTGGGGACAAGAGGAAGAAATAGCCCCCCATACCATGACCTCAGACGATACCGAGGAAACCCTGGAGGAGGTAGATACCGACCCCCAGGATTTTTAAAGTATCCCCCGCCCACGATGGGCTCGGCGGGGGACGCCATAACTAGTCGCACTGCCCCCATTTATTACATGGCCAAAATCAAGGACATTCCTGTCCGCTTGCTAATCGACACGGGAGCTGCCAAGTCATGTTTGTTCAAATCTTACTATGAAAAACATCCCCGACGATTTGGCCCTTTGTTAAACACCAAAACAGAACTCATCTCAGCTGCTGATACTTACTTAAATCTCCTAGGAGACACTTTACCCCTATCAGTAACCACTCCTGACCCCCATGCTCGTTGTTATCACACATTTACAGTATTTTCCTCCAACTGTAAACATTATGATGGTTTCCTTGGACTTGACCTCCTTCAAAAACTCTGGGCCCAGATTGACTGCGGCCAAAGGCTGATCTCATTCAAAAACAAATTCCAGCCCAAAGCCTCTGACAAACCAATCACGCAGAAACCCATTCCCAAAAAGAAAAAAACAACCTCCCCCTCAACAAACCCTGATTCAGGGTTACCAAGTTGCAGCTAGCACTAAGGTGACTCCTAAAACCTCCCCTTGCCCCGAGATCTCTCAAAACCTCACTCAATTCAGTAAAAAAATGCCTCAGCAAACGAAAGAAGACAAGTCCAAGCAACTCCCTCTCGGTAATCCCCTCAATTCTCGTAACTCTGTCCAGAATAAATCCTCCCATGTTTTCAGGACAGACTCTGATATATGTAACCATAATTCTATCCAATGTTTATGTACACATGTTTCCAGAGAAAATGCCGACCGATGTACCCAACAATGTTTCCCCCATGCCCCCAGAAATGTTAACAACCCCAAATCAATACACCAGTCCTACACCAATAACCCATGTTGTACACCTCACTTTTTCCCCACCAACCCTCCGCAGTCCCCCCAGCAAATCCCGTTTTCTAACTCGCTCACCTCTCACCCCTCTGAACCGCCCGCACGCGCCGTTAATCCCCCCCTCACGCGTGCCGACCGAGGGACACAACCATGTTCCCACCATGCCCCCAGAAATGCCCAGCTATTCCACCACCCCCCCAATCCCCCTTGTGACAGTTTTTCGTCAGTAGCTCCCTTCCACCCCCACACAATTCACACCCCTAGAAAACTTCACAATCCCACACTTGACTCGCCCTCTCATGACAAACATAACCACCAAAACCACATAAACTCCAAACAAACCGTTACTGCCACCGACAACGCTCCCCCCACCAACCCTCCGCAGTCCCTCCAACAAATCCCGTTTTCTAACCCCCTCACACCGCGCCCCACTGATCCTCTCACACACGCCGTTAATCCCCCCCTCACGCGTGACCCCCACCAAAGTGACCTTGCCCCCCTTATAAGTACCAAGCACCTGCTCGCCAGTCAATCCCCCACCATCATTAGCCCAGCGGTAGTTCAGGATAAATGCCAAATTCCCCCCCACCATCAAAAATGGGTGAACCTGCGGCCCATACCCCAAACTCACATGGTATTTTCCCCCACTAACACATTCCCCAACCCCCATCGTTGCCTCTTACAACCCGCCATCATTTCCGCTCGTATCAACCACATTCTCGTGGCAAATATCTCAGAGGAACCCCTGACATTACCAAAAGGTCTCATTATAGGAGACCTCGAAACTTTCGATGACCTCCCCATACATTGTAACGACACCCCTACCAGCCTCCAATTGCCCCCTCTTCCTGAGACACTATCTGACCACCAAAAGAACGGCATGTACGACCTACTGCTGGAATTCAGTGACGTCTTTGCCCAACAACCCACCGAAATCGGACAGACTGATGTAGAACACATCATTAACACCACAGGCCCCCCCATACGACAACCATCCCGTAGAAAGAACCCCATACAACGTCAGGAAGAGGAACGCCAAGTCCAGGAAATGTTAGAGGCCGGGATTGCCACCCCGTCCATTAGCCCCTAGTCTTCCCCTGTTGTCTTAGTCAAAAAGAAAGATGGGACAACCTGTTTTTGCGTCGATTACAGGAGGTTAAATGACATAACCATTAAAGACGCTACGCCCTTACCCCGAATAGACGATTCCCTTGACTCCCTATACGGATCCAAATGGTTCACTACCCTCGACTTGCAAGCAGAGTATTGGCAAGTGCCTATCAAGGCCGAGGACCAAAAGAAAACAGCATTTTCCACTAGTGGTGGCCATCACTATGAATTTAACGTCCTACCTTTTGGCCTCTGTAACGGACCCGCCACCTTCTCCCGTTTGATGGAAACGGTATTACATGGCCTAACCTGGGAAACCTGCCTAGCCTATCTGGACGATATTATTGTGTACTCTCCAACCTGGGAAGAACACCTCCTCAGGTTGAGACAAGTCCTTCAAAGAATCCGAGCCGCCGGGTTGAAATTAAAACCCTCAAAGTGCGTGATTGCCCGAAATAAGGTAGATTTTCTCGGACACGTGATATCTGAACATGGTATTGCGCCAGACCCAAAGAAACTTCAAGCCATACAAAACCAAACCCCACCCACCACGGTTAAAGGAATACGTTCGTTTCTAGGTTTAGCCACATACTACAGACGTTTCGTCCCCCACTTTGCCACCATAGCCAGACCCCTCCACCAACTTACCCACAAAGACACCCCGTTCGCCTGGACACCTGAAAGAGACCTCGCGTTTAACACTTTGAAGCAAAAGCTAATCCAAGCCCCTATTGTCGTTTTCCCTGACTACCAGAAACCTTTCCGTCTTTATACTGACGTATCTCTGTACGCCATAGGTGCAGTATTAGCTCAATTCAGAGATGGAAAGGAACATGTGATAGCGTATGCCAGCTCCACACTCACCCCACCCCAACAGAATTACGCAGCCACCAAGAGAGAGTGCTTAGGGATCATTTGGACACTCAGCCACTTCCGGTCATTTGTGTTGGGCGCAAAACTCGAAATAATTACCGACCATCAATCTTTACAATGGCTGCGT
This sequence comes from Lithodes maja, assembly GCA_037953745.1. Classification (NCBI taxonomy): domain Eukaryota; kingdom Metazoa; phylum Arthropoda; class Malacostraca; order Decapoda; family Lithodidae; genus Lithodes; species Lithodes maja. The sequence continues at coordinate 23,762 of JBAKBP010020276.1, forward strand.
AGGTGCGAAACCAACTCAGCCAATTTGGTACGTTGGAGAGAGACACTAGAGGACTACGACTTTACCATACAATATCGTCCCGGCAAACTCCATACTAATGCAGACGCCCTGTCACGTTTGCCAGTACCAAAAGACCCCCCCACCAACCTAGCCGCCTTACAAAACACTCAATTGGTATCTACCCCCACCCCCCGACAGAATGCCCCCCCAGCCCCCTCCCTAATTCAATCTTGGGAAGCACGAATCAGACCCCCCTGGATACCGTTAAATGTCTTCAGGAGACTGACTCGCTGGGGAGATCAACTTGCCACAGACACTTTCCTTTCCAATGTTCCCTTACCCACTCTAAACCACTGTTTGGACACTTGATCCTCAGTGTTTTGGAGGACAAGCAGCCTAGAAGGGTCACTAGACCTGTTGTTGCTTGATTTCCTTTGTACTCCTTTGTACTTTGTACACTGGTCACATAATCTTGGACCCCACCATAGCCCACGACTACATGATTGCCATCCACGAGGGAAACGGCATACACCTTGGACAAAAGAAAATGTTAAAGATCTTCACAGACCAATACTGGACCCCCAACCCCTCCAAAATTGCACAACGAGTGACAGAATCCTGCAAACCGTGTTTATTGGGAAAGGATAGATCACGCACCCCAGGCCCAGCTGGTACCATTTCTGCCAACAAACCGTTCCAAGTCCTATCCCTCGACATCATGGGCCCGTTCCCTTCTTACGCTGGCAACCGCTATATCGTCACATTTGTAGACGTATATTCAAAATTTCTAATAGCCTGCCCAGTTAAAGACCACACAGCCACCACAGTCGCCACACTGCTTGCCACAGAAGTGTTCCCTATATTCGGCCTTCCCCTTGCTCTTCTATCGGACAATGCCCCCGAGTTTAGTGGACACGTTTGGCAACAATTCACCCAACAATGCGGTATTAAGATTAAACACTCATCCCCGTACTGGCCTCAAGGAAATGCTATATGCGAACGCAGCCATCGCACCATCAACAACCAGTTATGTACAAGAATGATTGCTCTTAACACCTCAGACTGGCCATCACAACTAAAGATGATACAGTGGGGTATGAACACCTGTCCTCGGGAAGACGGTATTTCCCCTCATGAACGTGTTTACGGTGTACACTGCCACTGCCATTCCACCACCACGCTCACCTTCCCTCCACCACCTCCACAATTGACCCATTGCAACATCTGCAAAACACCCTCCATACCGCCCAGATCTGTCAAGACACCAAAACTGATAACATCGATGACAAAAACCCTTTCGCCATCCATGACACCGTAATGGTAGCCAACCTCCCTATCACCAACAAGTTAGGCCCTCGCTATGTCGGGCCCTACACCGTCATACAAGTCCCAAATGCCTTTCAAGTCACCATCGACTATCACGGCGTGACTCGCACGCTCCGAACTAGATTCGTCCGAGCGTTTAAACCTCTAAATCCACAAGACATTACCCCACCCCACACGTCCAACCCTAAATTAAACACCCCTACTCACCCTCTCACTCAGGCTATGAATATTCCCATACAAACCCCTAAGGACCTAAGCCCTCCAGCACCGAACCGACAAATCTTTTCTCAACATACCCCCCAAACTAACCTCCACAAACCCCAAGCCCCCACTATCACACCCTCTTCCACCATGACACCTTCCTTCACTTCTGATAGTCAAGTTCCTCCCCAACTTATCCAAGTACGAAAACCTCCACCCACAACCCCGACCACAACAGAAACCCTCCCGTCTAGCCCTGACATACCTCCACCAGGCACCACAGTGAGAAAACCACCACCCCCACCCCAAACCAAGTACACACCCAACCGCACCACACAATCTACCTCAGTAACCTCACGCCCACGACAAAAATCGTTTAAAATCTCCAGAAAACACACCCTGCTAACCAAGTTCCATAGGGCTGCCAGACCACTACCCTCCTCCTCCTCCTCCTCTTCTTCTTCTTCGTCGAATTCTCCCCCACAAAGGGAAAGAAGACGAATAATCACCAGCAAATCACCAACCTCATCAAACAACACACCCCACACACGCCCCTACCCCCAACCCTCCAACTTAAATCTACACTCCTTACCCACCCGTCTAGCCCCCCCCCGCATCCGCCCCTTTCCCCTCCACGATCCCCACCACCCCACCCACACACCGACCAACCTCCTCATCTCACCGAACCCCCCCCCCCCCCACAAAGTCACCCCCGAGAAAACCCCCACATGTCATTTACCTATAAAACGTGCTTCCCCTCAATATAAAACATCGTCGAGCGACTCAAGTCCCACGACAAACATCTACCTTCCCACCAGGACTGCCAGAGGTAGAATAATCAACAGACCCATCAGATTTAAAGATAGCGATACAAAAATAACACCCCGTTCTGACACTAAGGACCCAAGCCACACAACACACACACCCCCTCCTTCCCACACACCTCCTTCACCCACCTTACCTAAACCGATCTTGCGCATTGCCTCACTATATATTCCCAACCTACAACGCCGCCCAAGAAAACCAAATAAAACCCAGACTCACATTCCCCCTTCATCCCCAGCTCTGTTGTCACGCGTGAATCCCCTTTCGGTTAGTAACCTATTCACCACACTAAACAGACTTCCTGTCAATCCCACACACCTCACTCCGACCCCCACGGGGGAAAGCTACAAACCATTCATACGAAAGGTTAAAGTAAAAACCCCCACTGGACAATTGGCCCGTGTACCACACCCACACCAAGCCCGGGCAGCCGCCCGCCACAACACAGAGGACACATTCTTAAAGGTATACATTGACCTGCAAAAGAAACCTGACCGTCGCTCTCGTGCTTGGTGGAACTTTCTAAATACCCTTAAAATGACCCACCATCACTATGCTTCTTTTTAATTCACCCTTGAGGCTCGAGGACGAGCCTATAATGAAGGAGAGGGAAGTAAAATGCCCCAGAACAAGAAAGCCCACCACAGAAGCCACGAGCGAACACCACACAGAAACACCCGGAAGAAAGGTCCACAGAACGAAAGGACCAGCTGACCGAGCCAGCCATTTCAGACAGGCCCAACCCCGCAGGGCTAAGCAGCTCCAGGCCGCACCCACCTACCTTTTCTAAACTGACCATTTTCAACACCTCACGTACACTACCCCCCTCGTGTCCTACACTCCTAACTACAAAGATGATGAACAGGAATATACATTCATATTAAAAATACCCATGCCCTGTCCCGACGTTGAGCCAATGCCAACACATCAGACAGCCATAATTATATCTATGTATGTTCTTACATCTGAGAAGTAGATGTTATATATCTTAGGAGTTAAAACACCCACGCTTGTCCCTAGACCTCGTATATCATTTCCCATGACGAGTATAGATATATGTAACCCGTGCTCAGTCGCCCCTTGCATTGTTCCTCTAGTAACTAAGTCTATAATATTAACTGCCACCAGCATTGATACGACATAGCGGCACTGTCCTTGTGTCGTATTGTGCCAAGTACAGATCAACCAGGTTTCATCACCTTATTAGGACGACGACTATAATGTCGTCGTTCATCGATGTATGCAATCCTTAGTTTTAAGTATTAATATTAACATTCCCGAACATCTTGTCTTGCCAGACTAAACTTTCTGAAGAACCCATCGCCCCATAAATCTATGTATTCAATCCTTAGGTTAAGTATCTTTATCCGCCATTGTGTTCACATTTTTCCATTTACTTTTCCACAATTGTCATACGTCTTCCACTTGCCTCCTTCGTATCCACAGTCCACACTACGCCAATTTGCTTCGTGTCATACACCTCTTACCCCATCCATAGATTGTATAGATAACCTTGTTACCAGTATCTGTCATAAGTACCTCGAAACAATAACTAAGTAACCCTACGAACTGCCGTTTTATTGGTATATATATATTTCATAGAAAATGCAGTTCCCAGGGCCAACTAATAATATCCATAACCCCTCATACTGACTAGATAATTCTATCTTTTCCAGACTCATATACCACCCCGTAGTTGCATCCCCGGTAGCATTTGACTAACGTACTCACTGTCTTTTCAAACTCCAATATCAATCGTAGCCTAATGCCACCCCCACGCCCAGGGACCTTAGGGGCAAAATTTCCCTGTAGCCCCTGAACTCTCCCCCCCCCCCCTCTCATTAAGACACCCGCGCTTCTCGACTCTTGTCCGACCTAGCCTCTCTCTCATACCTCTTGAAGATCCTTGAATTGTCCGTTACTAACGCTCTCCAACCTTTTATATAATTATATACTCCTATCCAGCCTACCTTCACTTAGTAGGCCAGAACAACATTAGAACTTTACTAACCCCTTGCATACCATCTACTCTCTTACAACCCATTCACAACCCGGCACCCAATGGTCGTCGGTGCGAGGCTAGCCGCCTCACCAGTAACTAACTTCTATTGCCATACTTCCAGATAAATGTGGCAGAGTTAGCAACCCAGTCTCCACCACATCCAGCAAACCCTACAAAATTAACAACCAGCCGAGTAAAACCAGCTAGCCAAGGCACCTTCGGTTTTGGTATTAAGGACACCCACATCTGTCTCATACACAGAGGGTTATTACAAACACTGGTGATATGGCAAGCCCCTAGCCACAGCCGCCGGACGACTATCACGGAGAGAGGGCGCCCAGCTCCCCCTTTTTGCCCACCCGAGGAGGGAGACCCCCACCCCCGCGGAGGTATACCTGGCCCCTGTTTTGACTTCTGAGTCATTGCCAGGTAGCACAGGAATTCTTCCTATCAATGAACTAACCATGCATGACTAACACCTTTACTAACCTCTATTAACTCCCAATAAACCATTTACCTTTCTTGCATACTCTGATCACTAAATTAGCACCTCAGCTATACCATAGAATGAAGATTGAACAATCTAAGAGAGACGCTCCTATCACAGCTGTCCCCATCCTCCTCGCAAAGTAGATCCAGTCTCTCTCCCCTAAATACTTCCAGTATAGCCAAAATAGTACCTTTTACTAAGGCTCAGTCATATTAAAATATGAAGGCTTCCTATAGCCATGTGCCACAACAGTAATCAACATCTGACCTAGTCCCCATATCTATTGAGAGCTCAAATAAGTCCATAAGACTCGAGATCCCTACTGTCTACAGGGTCCAGAACCGAGCCTATAAACCTAGCTCCCGCCCCCAGTCAAATCAGTTGAAAGCTAGACACCAACCAGTGGTCACTACCCTGCAGTTCACCTCTAGCTCTGCCCTTGTGTTGTTCCGGAGTTGAGAGATTCCAGATCCGGCAGACTCCGTGGCAGAGAAGACTGATAGAAGCATCTGTCCATGTACAAGTCCTAACGTGCACCTTATAACCTTCACACAAATTCGTGGGTATATAAGTGTGTAGCCAGCAACGATCGTCAAGAGATCCGACTTGAGAACTTCCTACATTTTGGACCATCTGGACGGCCGAGGAACCAGTCGTTAGCCCCCAACATCACCGGAAGCAAGATAACCAGGACCAGATCTATAAATACTATTCAAGATTCATGTTGCTAGTACTAAGTGTTATAGTACTAGCTTGATACTCACTTATTAACTTTCTATAAAGTGGCTAAAACCTTGCCCAGTGTAATTCATATTTAACCATTCCATTTGGGACGTACTAAGCGATCAGTGCTCTTTAATTAACAGGCGACCTTGACTCTCGTAATTACCTTATTCAGATATTAAAACTCTAGTGATATCTAACGTTCGCCCACTGATTTGTGTTCTACGTATTTCTGCCATAAGAATATAAAACTTAGATCAGTACCCCCATGAGGTTACTAGAGATTCCGTGTTCTACAATATACGCGTGTCTAATCCTAACTGTGAGCTGCTACTTGGGCACGCGACCAGCCAGCAAGAGATCAAATCAGTGACATTGAATTATACGAATATATTGAGGTCTTCCAGTAAAATAAAAACTTGCTAATTAAACCCGTGATCAGAACAATATACCTGAACGTTGGAAGTGGGAGACTAGGCTCCATCCAGATCCGCTAATGCTAGCAGTTCCCTTCTATTATTTGTTTTGTGCGAGAATTACTATCTTTCTATGCTCTTTATTTATTTACTTCAATAAACGTGAACTTGTGTCGTGTTACCGTGTGTTTATTTTGTGTTCTCTATTCCTCATACCTTGTATTGTGCATGCAGCCTTATATACCCAGTCATTCAGAACTCACATTACCCAAGTTAAACCTGTAGAAAAACAGGGCATAACAGACCCCTTCAGTACCGGTGCCGTCCTTTCATGACCCCTTCAGTACCGGTGCCGTCCTTTCATGACCCCTTCAGTACCGGTGCCGTCCTTTCATGACCCCTTCAGTACCGGTGCCGTCCTTTCATGACCCCTTCAGTACCGGTGCCGTCCTTTCATGACCCCTTCAGTACCGGTGCCGTCCTTTTATAACCCCTTCAGTACCGGTGCCGTCCTTTCATGACCCCTTCAGTACCGGTGCCGTCCTTTTATAACCCCTTCAGTACCGGTGCCGTCCTTTCATGACCCCTTCAGTACTGGTGCCGTCCTTTTATAACCCCTTCAGTACCGGTGCCGTCCTTTCATGACCCCTTCAGTACCGGTGCCGTCCTTTTATAACCCCTTCAGTACCGGTGCCGTTCTTTCATGACCCCTTCAGTACCAGTGCCGTCCTTTCATGACCCCTTCAGTACCGGTGCCGTCCTTTCATGACCCCTTCAGTACCGGTGCCGTCCTTTCATGACCCCTTCAGTACCGGTGCCGTCCTTTCATGACCCCTTCAGTACCGGTGCTGTCCTTTTATAACCCCTTCAGTACCGGTGCCGTCCTTTCATGACCCCTTCAGTACCGGTGCCGTCCTTTTATAACCCCTTCAGTACCGCTGCCGTCCTTTCATGACCCCTTCAGTACCGGTGCCGTCCTTTCATGACCCCTTCAGTACCGGTGCCGTCCTTTCATGACCCCTTCAGTACCGGTGCTGTCCTTTCATGACCCCTTCAGTACCGGTGCTGTCCTTTCATGACCCCTTCAGTACCGGTGCCGTCCCTTCATGCCCCCTTCAGTACCGGTGCCGTCCTTTCATGACCCCTTCAGTACCGGTGCCGTCCTTTCATGACCCCTTCAGTACCGGTGCCGTCCTTTTATAACCCCTTCAGTACCGGTGCCGTCCTTTCATGACCCCTTCAGTACCGGTGCCGTCCTTTTATAACCCCTTCAGTACCGGTGCCGTCCTTTCATGACCCCTTCAGTACCGGTGCCGTCCTTTCATGACCCCTTCAGTACCGGTGCCGTCCTTTCATGACCCCTTCAGTACCGGTGCCGTCCTTTCATGACCCCTTCAGTACCGGTGCCGTCCTTTCATGACCCCTTCAGTACCGGTGCTGTCCTTTCATGACCCCTTCAGTACCGGTGCCGTCCCTTCATGCCCCCTTCAGTACCGGTGCCGTCCTTTCATGACCCCTTCAGTACCGGTGCCGTCCTTTCATGACCCCTTCAGTACCGGTGCCGTCCTTTCATGACCCCTTCAGTACCGGTGCCGTCCTTTCATGACTCCCTTAGTACCGGTGCCGTCCTTTCATGACCCCTTCAGTACCGGTGCCGTCCTTTCATGACCCCTTCAGTACCGGTGCCGTCCTTTCATAACCCCTTCAGTACCGGTGCCGTCCTTTCATGACCCCTTCAGTACCGGTGCCGTCCTTTCATGCCCCCTTCAGTACCGGTGCCGTCCTTTCATGACCCCTTCAGTACCGGTGCCGTCCTTTCATGACCCCTTCAGTACCAGTGCCGTCCTTTCATGACCCTTTCAGTACCGGGGCCGTCCTTTCATGACCCCTTCAGTACCGGTGCCGTCCTTTCATGACCCCTTCAGTACCGGTGCCGTCCTTTCATGGACCCTTCAGTACCGGTGCCGTCCTTTCATGCCCCCTTCAGTACCGGGGCCGTCCTTTCATGACCCCTTCAGTACCGGTGCCGTCCTTTCATGACCCCTTCAGTACCGGTGCCGTCCTTTCATGACCCCTTCAGTACCGGTGCCATCCTTTCATGACCCCTTCAGTACCGGTGCCGTCCTTTCATGACCCCTTCAGTACCGGTGCCATCCTTTCATGACCCCTTCAGTACCGGTGCCGTCCTTTCATGACCCCTTCAGTACCGGTGCCGTCCTTTCATGACCCCTTCAGTACCGGTGCCGTCCTTTCATGACCCCTTCAGTACGGGTGCCGTCCTTTCATGACCCCTTCAGTACGGGTGCCGTCCTTTCATGATCCCTTCAGTACCGGTGCCGTCCTTTCATGACCCCTTCAGTACCGGTGCCGTCCTTTCATGACCCCTTCAGTACCGGTGCCGTCCTTTCATGACCCCTTCAGTACGGGTGCCGTCCTTTCAAAACCCCTTCAGTACGGGTGCCGTCCTTTCATGATCCCTTCAGTACCGGTGCCGTCCTTTCATAACCCCTTCAGTACCGGTGCCGTCCTTTCATGATCCCTTCAGTACCGGTGCCGTCCTTTCATGACCCCTTCAGTACCGGTGCCGTCCTTTCATGACCCCTTCAGTACCGGTGCCGTCCTTTCATGACCCCTTCAGTACCGGTGCCGTCCTTTCATGACCCCTTCAGTACCGGTGCCGTCCTTTCATGACCCCTTCAGTACCGGTGCCGTCCTTTCATAACCCCTTCAGTACGGGTGCCGTCCTTTCATAACCCCTTCAGTACGGGTGCCGTCCTTTCATGACCCCTTCAGTACTGGTGCCGTCCTTTCATAACCCCTTCAGTACTGGTGCCGTCCTTTCATGACCCCTTCAGTACCGGTGCCGTCCTTTCATAACCCCTTCAGTACGGGTGCCGTCCTTTTAACATTATTCTGGCTACTATTAGGCCATTTATTCAGTTTAAAAAAGGCCTCCAGTAATTACAAGGCTTGGAACTATCTCACTTAACCCTTTTTACTACCGCAGATCCTTCTTAAACTGCACACAATCGTTTTAAGGGGATGTTTTTAGTTGATTCCCTAGACTTCCATCAAACTTAAAATTACTCCCCCTTGATCCCCTTTCAAGATAAATTTATAAATTTTTCGGTAGAAAATTTTTCCGGCCGAAGCCCGATTACTCTTAAATTACAGGCTCGCTATCGCTCGCCAGGATAAAATCGACACCTAAATGGCACGAAAGGTCTTAAAATTGACAGAATGGGGCGGATATTCTTAAAAATCACCAAACTAATGCGGCAATCGTCTTAAAATCTCAAAAGCAATGGGGCTAGACATGAGGGAGAATGGGGTCAAGAAAAAAATCCCTCAAGTGGAAATCTCCCCTTAAGAGATGGCTAGAATATAATGAAAAGGACGTCGCCGGTACTGAAGGGGGAGGCAACTAGGAGGCGATTTTATTCAGCTTCGGAAGGACGTCTATCGATTACGGGGAGGTGGGTTGTTTGTTTGGTCCCTTTTCTTCCTCATGTTATAGCCCCATTAGTTTTCCGATTATAAGACGTTCGGCCCATTACTTTGGCGATTTTAACACCTTTCGCCCCATTTCGTTGTCAATTTTAAGACCTTACGTGCCATTTAGGTGTCAATTTTAAGACCTTACGTGCCATTTAGGTGTCGATTTCAACACCTTTCGCCCCATTTCGTTGTCAATTTTAAGACCTTACGTGCCATTTAGGTGTCAATTTTTTTTCCTGGCGAGTGAGAGGGAGCCGGGAGCCTTCAGCCTTCAGCCTTCAGCCGGGACATCTTTCTACCGAAAACTGTACACATTCAAGTGTTCAAAATCATCAAAGGCATCGACAATATGAACTGTAGTAATTACTTCACTATCGACCAATCTAATTACACGCGGGGAAACGGTTGCAAAATTATTGTTAAATCTTTTAACTCACACGAATCTAAGAATTTCTTCTTCAATCGAGTTGTCAACTTGTGGAATGGGCTTCCCCGAGACGTTATAGACTGCAGCACCGTTGATTCATTTAAATTCCGCCTAGACAAATATCTCGCATCAAACCCGCGACTGACTGCGTTTGTAAATGAATAACTTTATTTTATCCTCTCCTCAGTTACTAACCCATATGTCCCCTACTAACTTCCTAGCCCTGCCACGTTAGTGGCAGGGCAGTAGTTCCCTTTCCAATGTTCCCTTACCCACTCTAAACCACTGTTTGGACACTTGATCCTCAGTGTTTTGGAGGACAAGCAGCCTAGAAGGGTCACTAGATTTGTTGTTGCTTGATTTCCTTTGTACTCCTTTGTACATTTATCTTGAAGGGGGGTCTAGGGGGCGTTTATCTTGAAGGAGGGTCTAGGGGGTGTTTATCTTGAAGGGGGGTCTAGGGGGTGTTTATCTTGAAGCAGGGTCTAGGGAGTGTTTATCTTTAAGGGGGGTCTAGGGGGTGTTTATCTTTAAGGGGGGTCTAGGGGGTGTTTTATCTTGAAGGGGGGTCTAGGGGGTGTTTATCTTGAAGGGGGGTCTAGGGGGTGTTTTATCTTGAAGGGGGGTCTAGGGAGTGTTTATCTTTAAGGAGGGTCTAGGGGGTGTTTATCTTGAAGGGGGGTCTAGGGGGTGTTTTATCTTGAAGGGGGGTCTAGGGGGTGTTTATCTTGAAGGGGGGTCTAGGGGTGTTTTATCTTGAAGGGGGGTCTAGGGAGTGTTTATCTTGAAGGGGGGTCTAGGGGTGTTTTATCTTGAAGGGGGGTCTAGGGAGTGTTTATCTTGAAGGGGGGTCTAGGGGGTGTTTATCTTGAAGGGGGGTCTAGGGAGTGTTTATCTTTAAGGAGGGTCTAGGGGGTGTTTATCTTGAAGGGGGGTCTAGGGGGTGTTTTATCTTGAAGGGGGGTCTAGGGGGTGTTTATCTTGAAGGGGGGTCTAGGGGGTGTTTTATCTTGAAGGGGGATCTAGGGAGTGTTTATCTTGAAGGGGGGTCTAGGGGGTGTTTTATCTTGAAGGGGGGTCTAGGGGGTGTTTATCTTGAAGGGGGGTCTAGGGGGTGTTTTATCTTGAAGGGGGGTCTAGGGAGTGTTTATCTTGAAGGGGGGTCTAGGGGGTGTTTTATCTTGAAGGGGGGTCTAGGGAGTGTTTATCTTGAAGGGGGGTCTAGGGGGTGTTTTATCTTGAAGGGGGGTTTAGGGGGTGTTTATCTTGAAGGGGGGTCTAGGGAGTGTTTATCTTTAAGGAGGGTCTAGGGGGTGTTTATCTTGAAGGGGGGTCTAGGGGGTGTTTTATCTTGAAGGGGGGTCTAGGGGGTGTTTATCTTGAAGGGGGGTCTAGGGGGTGTTTTATCTTGAAGGGGGGTCTAGGGAGTGTTTATCTTGAAGGGGGGTCTAGGGGGTGTTTTATCTTGAAGGGGGGTCTAGGGGGTGTTTATCTTGAAGGGGGGTCTAGGGGGTGTTTTATCTTGAAGGGGGGTCTAGGGAGTGTTTATCTTTAAGGGGGGTCTAGGGGGTGTTTATCTTGAAGGGGGGTCTAGGGGGTGTTTATCTTGAAGGGGGGTCTAGGGGGTGTTTTATCTTGAAGGGGGGTCTAGGCAGTGTTTATCTTTAAGGGGGGTCTAGGGGGTGTTTATCTTGAAGGGGGGTCTAGGGGGTGTTTTATCTTGAAGGGGGGTCTAGGGAGTGTTTATCTTTAAGGAGGGTCTAGGGGGTGTTTATCTTGAAGGGGGGTCTAGGGGGTGTTTATCTTGAAGGAGGGTCTAGGGAGTGTTTATCTTTAAGGGGGGTCTAGGGGGTGTTTATCTTGAAGGGGGGTCTAGGGAGTGTTTATCTTGAAGGGGGGTCTAGGGGGTGTTTATCTTTAAGAGGGGTCTAGGGGGTGTTTATCTTGAAGGGGGGTCTAGGGGGTGTTTATCTTGAAGGAGGGTCTAGGGGGGATTTTTATCTTGAAGGGGGGTCTAGGGGGTGTTTATCTTGAAGGAGGGTCTAGGGGGTGTTTATCTTGAAGGGGGGTCTAGGGGGTGTTTATCTTTAAGGGGGGTCTAGGGGGTGTTTATCTTGAAGGGGGGTCTAGGTTTTTTTTTTCTATGCTTGATGGAGGTCTTGGGGGTGTTTTTCTATGCTTGATGGAGGTCTAGGGGGTGTTTTTCTATGCTTGATGGAGGTCTAGGGGGGACACTAAAGATAATAAAAAGATCCATAAATGAGTCAATAAATAAGTCCATCCCCTCTTAATGTTTGGCCTGATAATAATTAATACACTATAAATAAGGTACAGTACTACGCTAACATTAACTGCTCTGACATTTTGAGGGGGATTTTGGTTTCTATGTGTATGAAGGAGACAAAAGGCAGGTTGCCTGTAACGAGTGTATTCCCCAGAGTAAAAAAAGTGACAGAACCAAATTCAAGGGACGATGTGGTCAAAATGCCTGGATACACAAAGTTTAAAGCAGTTTAAGTCATAGGATGAAGGAAAAATTGATTGAGAGAGTGAGTTCCAGAGTTCACTTGTTGAGTAGAAAACAAAAAAAAAAGTCAGAAAATTTGCCAATCCTTGGATTGGAAAGTTGGACCAAATTGGAGTGGGACTGTGTTGAAAGGCAGGTACCCCGCACTAGCCGCAAGGGAAGGGGTATGCACTGAGAGCTCTGAAGAACACTGATTGTTGTTAAAATATCACAGAAAGAGAGGTCTACCAAACTCCAACAAGGAAAGTCTGCAACAGTTAGCCATGCAAAGTCGCAATCATCACCCCTCATCAAAGAAAATCAAAGACAACAGGAGGGACTAAAACAGACACCACTAGGAAGCAGTCACTGGAGCAAAGAAAGAAGGAGCAGACAACACAAGTATTGCTACACACCCCAACAACTAAACCTTCGGTTCCTCAACAACCCCGAGGGCAACAAGCCAACAAAGATGCCCCACACAAGACTACAAATACACACCGCGAGATGAAAGAGAACGAGTGTCGCATCGCATAGCAGTAATCACCACAGCGTGTCCAGTAACACCAGGGAAACAGTTGCCACAATGTTCATCACTGCAACCGACAACCAAGAAGCGGAAAGTAATATTTTCACAAAGAGAAGAAAACGCGTATCCTATCAAAAATGAATAATCATGCATGTACAAATTACCAGAATATCAGACTAAAACCATGCCTAAACTGTCCAGACAGGTACTATGTAAAATCATTATGGACACTGTTTGTACATCTAAGTTTCACTATTAAATGATTAAAATTATTTCTCCTGAACATGTGTATAATATTATTGCAACTATATTTTGTCAATTTCTTCATAACTAGAATAAGTAACCAGAGTGTGTTTGTAACGATGCGCATCACCGCCTTCTTGTGTACCTCGGCACCAATTAATGTTTTCCCATTATGAAATCATTAATATATGATCCCTTTCTTATACTTATAATGCACATATCCACTATGTATTTTCATATGATGTTTGTCCACGATCAGTTCGTTAATTATTATCAAGAACACATGATCTACAACTGCGTTTTCCTTCACCACCACTATCTCCGATAGACTGGAAAAGGTGTCGTATTTCACCCTTAAGGGTATCAAATATCAATCCAACTCAAACCTGCTCTTCCACAGGTTTGAGGAAGTGAAGAACTGGTTTGAAGTCAATCTGATTCGGGCTTTAAGTATATATCTGTAAGCAAGTCATCATATTTCATTGGCGAGTGTTAAACAAATCTATCTATCTAAATGTACAGTGCACCCCCAGTAAATGCGCTTGTATGGGCTGCAAAATGCGCCGCATTTACAGAATCCGCATATTGTGGAGTTAATAATCAATGGGAATAAATGCTTATGGCCAGACAGCCCCTCCGAACTAACCCCTTTTTAGCCTACCATACACCCGATAACCCACCCTGAAAGAAAGATACACTTTACATTATAAATATCCAATAAAACAACAAATATAACACCATTTACCTTAGATAGAGGACTGCTGGTCAAGTGGCTGCCAAAGATGTAGTGTTTGGGGGCAAAAACATGACCTTAACATTGGGATGAATGCGTTACCGCTCCCAACCCGCCATCTATCGGCCGCATTATCGGTAGGCGACACTCGGTAATATGGCGGGAAGAACGTGTTTCCCCTTGAATAAAAAAAAACGCATATACAGAATTTCGAGCCGCATTTACAGAGTCCTTAAAATATATTATTTCTGATTAGCCACCGCATATAGGGATCGTCAACTCTTTTAAGTATCTGGGCAGTGTGTTGAGTAAAGATGGGACTATGGATGAAGAAGTGCGGGAGAGGGTACAACAGGGGAAGGGGGTTGTAGGAATGCTAAAAGCAGTAACAAGAAATAGGGTGGTCAGTATGGAAGTGAAGAAGTCCTTGCATGACAGTGTGGTAATCCCGACACTGACTTACGGAAGCGAAGACAGGGGAAGAGGGTTGTAGGAACGCTAAAAGCAGTAACAAGAAATAGGGTGGTCAGGATGGAAGTGAAGAAGTCCTTGCATGACAGTGTGGTAATCCCGACACTGACTTACGGAAGCGAAGCATGGACGTTGGTTGAGAGACTCAGATCAAGAGTGAGAGCAGTGGAAATGAATTACTTAAGGAGTGCGTGCGGAGTTACATGGAGGGATAGACAGACTAATGAGGAAGTAAGAAGGAGGTGTGGTGTGGAGGTAGATGTGGTGGAAAGTGTGAAAAGGAACAACTTGAGATGGTTCGGCCATATGGAACGTATGGAAAGCGAGAGAATGACTAAGAGGGTGTACGAGAGCGAGGTGAAGGGACAGAGAGGGAGAGGTAGACCGAATGAGAGGTGGAAGGATGGAATGAGGAAGTACATGAACGAAGGCGGTGCTGGTTGGGGGGAGGGGCGTCGACTGACTGGGGACAGAGGTGCATGGGGGCGGTTCGTTTGTGGCCACCCTTTCGGGGATCACGGCGTCAGGCAATAGATAGATAGATAGATATAGGGAATCCGCATTTACTGAAGGTGCATTTAGTGGGGGAGCACTGTAGTCTTAAATTAGCCCAAACATACGCCAAAGTAAAGTAATTCACGATCATTCAAAACTGTTCTCTTTATCTTAGCAGATGCTCCCTTCTACTAAAAGCATCAATATATAATCTCCTTACTTATTATACGAATATTATTACTATTTAGTTCTCATAATATTATTCCTAATCAAGACTATTGCTATAGTCACAAATAACTGAACTAACCATATATGTTATGTTAACCGTGCGCATCTCAATGCTCGTGTTTTATCTCCGCTCCTTGCGAATCGCTACCCGCGAACTTATCAGCTAAGAAATGCTCATTCATGACCTAATATACTGAGAACCACATGTCCCTACTTTATTATTTTCATGCTAATATAAACCCACTATTATCACCTGTATGTTTTCATGATGATAACAATTTATTAAACTCAGATAGACCTGTATAATGCAAATGACTAGGCCATTCAAACTACTGCCAGAGCAAGGACTTTGCACACCACTATTGTAGGAATCGGTTTTTACACCATACCCGAAAGAGGATTTATGGAGCTCCGATCTTACTCTCAACCATCTGAACAATTTTACCAACACACCTAAACTTCGTTAAATGCGGAAATAGCCTCACGAAAATATCGAGCCCTGGGGGGGGCACGAACTCTCGACCCTTGGGTTTGAGGCAGACACCTTACCAGTTAGACCAATAGAGATATCCCACTTGGCCTTGTCGGCTCAGGGTATTTCCGCATCCGATCTGTTTTAGGCTAGCCTATTTTCACTGACTTTACACTACTTTACCTTCCGGGAAGCGAAAGCTCCGAACAGAGAGGAACAAGCTTGAGCCGAATCGACCGAGAGTCTGTCAGAGAGATGAACGGGAATGGTGAGTCAACTTCACTGAGCGGTGCATACACGCACCTACTAACTGCCCAGTTGGCAACTCGCTTGGGCGGCTAGCAACTCCACAACCAAACCCAAGCGCGTCTCACAACACCCCCTGCTCTCTCCTATCCTCTTCCTTGTCCCGGAAGGTAAAGTGGGATATCTCTATTGGTCTAACTGGTAAGGTGTCTGCCTCACACCCCAGGGTCGAGAGTTCGTGCCCCTACCAGGGCATGATATTTTCGTGAGGCTATTTCCGCATTTAACGAAGTTTAGGTGTGTTGGTAAAATTGTTCAGATGGTTGAGAGTAAGATCGGAGCTCCATAAATCCTCTTTCGGGTATGGTGTAAAAACCTGATTCCTACAGGTGATTCCTACAGGACAAGGAAGAGGACAGGAGAGAGCAGGGAGTGTTGTGAGATTCGCTTGGGTTGGGTTGTGGCGTTGCCAGCCACCCAAGCGAGTTGCCAACTGGGCAGTTAGTAGGTGCATGTGGTGCACCGCTCAGTGAAGTTGACTCACCATTCCCATTCATCTCTCTGACGGACTCTCGGTCGATTTGGCTCAAGCTTGTTCCTCTCTGTTCGGAGCTTTCGCTTCCCGGAAGGTGAAGTAGTGTAAAGTCAGTGAAAGTAGGCTAGCCTAAAACAGATCGGATGCGGAAATACCCTGAGCCGAACAGGCCAAGTGGGATATCTCTATTGGTCTAACTGGTAAGGTGTCTGCCTCACACCCAAGGGTCGAGAGTTCGTGCCCCCACCAGGGCTTGATATTTTCGTGAGGCTATTTCCGCATTTAACGAAGTTTAGGTGTGCTGGTTAAATTGTTCAGATGGTTGAGAGTAAGATCGGAGCTCCATAAATCCTCTTTCGGGTATGGTGTAAAAACCGATTCCTACACTATGAGGTCTACTCTCCTGCCCCTATACCACTCACGAAGGGAGCGAACACATCTCAGTAAAGTCATCACTAGGCGGCGATTTTTTTTTTAACAAATTAAGCAATTCCAAGGCTTATTGGATTTTGGACACAGCCAAGTTTAACAAGCCTTGAAATTAACCTGCCCAGCAGTTGGGTTTACGGCCAGATTCGAGTACCCTGCTGACCGAGAGGAAAAAGTCTTATGACTTGGCTTTCGGCATCCCGAAGTCCTGCATAAGAAATAACTTTATTCTAAAGAGGTATTACGGCCAGAGCCGAGTTACTTCCTTAGTCTAAAGAGTGCTAAAGTCTTATGACTTGGCTTTCGGCACCTCGAAGCCCTGCATAAGCTAGGACTCTGTTCTAGAGAGGTATTACGGCCAGAGCCGACTTACTTCAATAGTTTAAGGAGTGCTAAAGTCTTATGACTTGGCTTTCGGCATCCCGAAGTCCTGCATAAGCAATAACTCTAGCCTAGATAGGCATTACGGCCACAGCCGAGTTACCTCACTAGTCTGACGAGTACTAGAGTCTTATGACTTGGCTTTCGGCATCTCGAAGTCCTGCATAAGCCAGCACTCTATTCTAGTTAGGGTATTACGGCCAGAGCCGACTTACCTTGATAGCCTAAAGAGTTCTGGAGTCTTGTAGTTTGGCTTTCGGCATCCCGAAGCCCTGCACTAGACTTTAACTCTAAACTAATAGATGGACTACGGTCACAGCCGAACTATTCCCACTGGTTGAGAGCTACCAGTCTCTTGACTTGGCTTTCGGCATCCCGAAGCCCTGCCTTGGACTTAATTCTATTATTCTAGGGACGGTATTACGGCCAGAGCCGACTTACCCAACTAGTCTAAAGAGTGCCCAAGTTATATGACTTGACTTCCGGCATCCCGGAGTCCTGCATTAGACTTAGCTCGATTCTAGTGAAGGATAGCTAGACTGTTCCGCCCTATCCAAGTGGAGTTACTGTTTCTGTGGAGAAACCAGTGTTGATCTGTGCACTGTCACGAACAATGAACGGGTGTTTTGAACCTCTTATAAGGGTCAGAGACAGACGAGTTAGGTAATATTGGCCCACACGATATTGCTATTCTCGCGTTAGTCCGATCTATTGCTAATCCGTCACAAGAGAAGCATTAGATTTAAGACCCTAGAACAAGAGTATCTGAACAACATTTCACCAACGACTAAAAGGTCAGAACAGACGAGAATCCTTAAACCACCATAGGATATACTCGCGTTATTTCGATGAAGCACATAACACATGAGTCCTAACTGTGTAACTTAATTCAAGATCCGAGTTCATTAGTCCATCTGTAAACGTACCACTTCACACGACAGGCCAACCTAGACGGCCCCAGAGACCAGCTACTATTCCCAGTGCACCCCTTATAGGAATATACTAGAAAATCAGCAGAAATAAGCCAGTGACAAGGCTAAAGAAATCAGAGTTGAAATATTACTAAATACCCTCGGTTCACTCAGTGTAAAAGTGTTAATAATTAGAGTCCACAATAACGACTCTATACCAAATCATAAAAGTGTTCTACAGGCAATTCATACAAGTGTTAAAGTTAGAGTCCACAATAATGACTCTGTGCAAGTTATGCAAGTGTTAAATAGTAGAGTCCACAATAATGACTCTGTGCAAGTTATGCAAGTGTTAAATAGTAGAGTCCACAATAATGACTCTGTGCAAGTTATGCAAGTGTTAAATAGTAGAGTCCACAATAATGACTCTGTGCAAGTTATGCAAGTGTTAAATAGTAGAGTCCACAATAATGACTCTGTGCAAGTTATGCAAGTGTTAAATAGTAGAGTCCACAATAATGACTCTGTGCAAGTTATGCAAGTGTTAAATAGTAGAGTCCACAATAATGACTCTGTGCAAGTTATGCAAGTGTTAAATAGTAGAGTCCACAATAATGACTCTGTGCAAGTTATGCAAGTGTTAAATAGTAGAGTCCACAATAATGACTCTGTGCAAGTTATGCAAGTGTTAAATAGTAGAGTCCACAATAATGACTCTGTGCAAGTTATGCAAGTGTTAAATAGTAGAGTCCACAATAATGACTCTGTGCAAGTTATGCAAGTGTTAAATAGTAGAGTCCACAATAATGACTCTGTGCAAGTTATGCAAGTGTTAAATAGTAGAGTCCACAATAATGACTCTGTGCAAGTTATGCAAGTGTTAAATAGTAGAGTCCACAATAATGACTCTGTGCAAGTTATGCAAGTGTTAAATAGTAGAGTCCACAATAATGACTCTGTGCAAGTTATGCAAGTGTTAAATAGTAGAGTCCACAATAATGACTCTGTGCAAGTTATGCAAGTGTTAAATAGTAGAGTCCACCAATAATGACTCTGTGCAAGTTATGCAAGTGTTAAATAGTAGAGTC
>JBAKBP010020277.1:0-42934 GCA_037953745.1 Lithodes maja
CAGTACTTGCACTGCTGCGGTCGTTCACGGTGTTGGCGGCGGCGGTAGCAGACGCAACATTTTTACTATTCTGTATTTTTGTTTTATAATCAAACTTCAAATCTTGTCTTCCCCATGCTTTATCAAGATTACTTTCAAACTCCCTTATTGATTCGGAATCGACTACATACTGGGGCAGTGCGTTCCACTCATTTACCACTCTATCACAAAATGAGTTCTTTGCCTTCTCAAGCCTATTTCTTTCTTTGTAAATTTTCTTAGAGTGTCCTCTCGTTCTTGTTCCCTCCCGCATCAAGAAGATACCTTCACACACATCCTCATCGTACTTTCCTGACACTATCTTAAAAGTCTCTATCATATCCCCTCTCTTTCTCCTATATGCCAGTGTCGGAAGCCCCAGTGTCCTCAACCTCTGCTCATAGCCTGCGTTCTTCAACGTTGGTACCAGCTTGCTAGCTCTCCTCTGCACTTTCTCCACTGCTTCTATATCCTTTACCATATATGGAGCCCACACCTGGTTTGCATATTCCAGGTGCGGCCTAACCAGCGCTGTATATAGATTCCTGAAGATTTCTTCGTCAAGTGATACAAATGTCCTCCTTATCAGCCCTACAATTCTATTGGCTTTGTTTATCTTTTCCGCTAAATGTTCTGAGAAATTTAACTTATTGTCTATCACTACTCCTATATCCTTTTCTGCACTCACTTCCTCCATCGCTTCATACATACTGTATCCTACCTTGTCTATCTTGCTGGTCCCAATCCGCATGTACTTGCATTTTTTTGGATGAAAAGGCATTAACCAATGCTCAGACCATCCCTTCATGTCCTCCACATCTCCTTGAAGCAAACCCATATCTTCCTTACTCCTCACTCTTCTATACAGTTTAGTGTCATCCGCGTACAGGTATACCTCACTTCCATTAGTTATAACTTCAGGCAAGTCGTTGATAAATATAACGAACAGCAGTGGTCCCAACACAGATCCCTGAGGTACCCCACTTGTAATTTCCCTCCACCCCGAGCCTATTCCATTCACCAATACCCTCTGTCTCCGATCTTTCAGGAAGGCTTCTATCCATTTCACACATTTCTCCCCTATATTATAGCTTTTAACTTTCTCTATTAACCTTTTATGTGGGACCTTATCGAAGGCCTTCATAAAATCGCAATATACCACGTCTATTACATCACCATCTTCTAGAATTTGCATCCAATCATCTACCACCTTAATTAGCTGTAGTACCGTCGACCTCCCCGGCAAGAATCCGAACTGTCTCCCACTGAAAAGTTGGTTTGACTTCATATGATCCATTATTCCTTCTCTAATTACCGTTTCCATTAGTTTACACACAACACTTGTCAAACTGACTGGTCTATAATTCCCTGGGTCATTTCTCTTTCCCTTCTTAAATATAGCTGTTATGTTCGTTATGTTATGTTATGTCTCGGGTGGAGTCGACAGGGCAGCGTCTCTGTTCTGGGAATCGAGGTCTTGATCAGTCTTTATCGCACCTTCTTAAGTTAGTCCCTGCATTTGACGAGTCGGGTGTCACCGAGTTTTTCCTGCGTTTTGAGAAGAAGTGCCGGGAGCACCAATAGCCCGAGGTTAAGTGGGCAGCCCTTGTTTCCTCTAGGTTGGTTGGCAAAGGACTCGAGGCATATGATGCGTTGCCCTTGGAGTCTTGCATCGATTATGAGGTATTGAAGGAAGCTGTTCTGCGGGCGTACGGGTTACAACCAGAGACATATAGGTTGAAGTTTCGGGGTGTTACGAAGGGTCGTGAGTGCACTTTTCTAGAACATGCCCGGGAACTGTCTGATGCTTTGAGAAATTGGCTGAGGTCAGAGAAGGTGACGACGTTCGAAGAGCTTGAGCAGTTAGTCCTTCTAGAGCAATTTTTTAAATGCACAGGCGGCGACCTGACTTTGAACCTCAAAGAGAAACAACCTAAAACTCTACAAGAGGCAGCTGAGATGGCTGACCTTAGATTATCGCTGATTCGAGGGTGCGTGTCTGCACAACGGACCGATGCAGTTAACAAGGGGCGCAACACTCCACCCCCACGAGTCAGTGATGCAACATTTAATAACGAAAGTAAGAGCAATGATACTAATTTTGATCACAAACCAAAAACCATCCCGTTTAAGAAAGGTCAGGGCCCTTCCCCACCTCAGGGGAAGTCCAAGGGTGAAGTAGTGTTTTAAGTGTCATAAAAAGGGGCATTTTGCACGTTCCTGACCTAGTAACCAACCTACAGCAGTCGTGTCTTTGGCTAGCAACATTGGGGTGTCTCTGAGGTCTTCTGCGTTTACCCGGGGTGATATGTCAGATGCGGGGGCACAGCCAGTGAAGGAGTGTCCGGAAGGCTCGAAACCTGTCCGCGATGCTTTTTGCGACCATAGAGGGCGTGGCTGCGTGAGTTGGGCTGGTTGCAAGCATGGGTTGGAGTTGTTGCGTGATACAGGTGCATCCCAGACTCTGATGAAAAACTTTACAGGCCAACCTATAAACGCGGCACGGGTAGTTGTGGTGCAGGGTATTAATGCTACACGGTCATACCCGTTGGTTCGAGTGGAGCTGGAGGTTGATGGTGTGACACGAGAGATAGATGTTGGAATCGTAGAGAAACTGCCAGTAGAGGGCGTCGACTTTCTTCTCGGCAACGACTTTGCGGTGCCTACTTCTGAGGTTCCACCCTTAGTCGTTGCCGAGAGGGCGGCCGACGTTAGTAGGGAGGGCCAGGAGTTGGTCGAGAGGTGTCAATTACAGCAGATGGCGTGTGTTGTCACCCGATCTCGTGCATCTAAGGTGTCACAGCCTATTCCTCAGTCTCTAGACCAGCGGAGGAACGGTCGGAAGGAGAAAGCTAAAGTTGGGAGAAGTTTTGGGAGTTTTGATACAGAGGCTCTTCTTGGCGACTCGGCACTTGACCCAGAGGTGAGCTCCGGAGTGGCCCCAAAACCTGTCTCCCCTAGTGACATGGTAGGGCGTGATGGCACTCCATGACAGAGTAGTTCCCAGGTGGAGGAGAGTTGTGGGAACGGGGCTATTGAACACGAGGACGGGGAAACATGTCATGTGAACCTGTTAATTATTATGTTCCTTCCAACAACCAACTATACTCCTAAAATCGATTTATGAAATTTACAAACACATGTGGCAGTCCGTGGATTCGAACCCAGGATGCTCACACCGAAAATCAACACCTTATGCATCGCACCACGAAGACAGTTAAAGGATGGTGGACACTGCCTACGATTTATTATGCAACTTCGAATCCTGCATATCAATCTAAGCATGTACACACATCCCAACTGCAACTCACGTAGGCTATGCATATGTGAATGGAAAGAGCAATTAATGGGGCCTTAACCACTAGGGAAGTCCTCTCGATAAATCACTCCTGAACCAATATCAATTATTATGTTCCTTCCACCAACCAACTATACTCCTAAAATCGATTTATGAAATTTACAAACACATGTGGCAGTCCGTGGATTAGAACCCAGGATGCTCACACCGAAAATCAACACCTTATGCATCGCACCACGAAGACAGTTAAAGGATGGTGGACACTGCCTACGATTTATTATGCAACTTCGAATCCTGCATATCAATCTAAGCATGTACACACATCCCAACTGCAACTCACGTAGGCTATGCATATGTGAATGGAAAGAGCAATTAATGGGGCCTTAACCACTAGGGAAGTCCTCTCGATAAATCACTCCTGAACCAATATCAATTATTATGTTCCTTCCAACAACCAACTATACTCCTAAAATCGATTTATGAAATTTACAAACACATGTGGCAGTCCGTGGATTCGAACCCAGGATGCTCACACCGAAAATCAACACCTTATGCATCGCACCACGAAGACAGTTAAAGGATGGTGGACACTGCCTATGATTTATTATGCAACTTCGAATCCTGCATATCAATCTAAGCATGTACACACATCCCAACTGCAACTCACGTAGGCTATGCATATGTGAATGGAAAGAGCAATAAAGGAGTTTGTGAGGCAACCACCTGTCCCTGCGTTGGTCTGCAGCGGCCAAGGTGGAGAAGGAGAGGGGGGCAGTGGGGCACAGGTGGAGGAGGGTTGGGATTGTCATGTATCGGCGGAGCAGTGGGCGGGGGACACGAGTCTGGTGGCTGTGGAAGCGCTAGAGCACCTGCCTGAGCAGCAGTGTGCAGCGCTCCAGCACCGGCTCGGTTCATACCCCACTGGTCGTGCCGAGCACCCAGGCCTCACAACTCATGCAATGCACGATGTTCCGCTGGCAGGTCACTTGAGTGTGAGTAGACCGTTGGCCTCGTTGTTTCGGTGGTTCAAGGTGGGCGACGAGGCTTTGGCATGGTTGTCAGGTCAGGGTCGACCCATGGATGCCAAGGGTGGTGGTCAGAATGAGGACATTGAGCAGATTGGTGAGGTGGGCTGTGAAGTGGATGTGCCCGGTCATCGCATAGCCTCCCAATGCTGCTCTAGTCGAATGCAACAGCCCTACCATAGACCGACTGTATCTGGCCATGTCGCTGAAGGCGGTGATGCTGCGCAGGCAGATGTAGTTGCAAGGAATGCGGGGGTGCGCATGTACAGTATCGGCGGGGAAGCCTTAGCAATTATGAACTATGGGAGTGACTGCACAGGTGGTACTGATTGTCCCTCTCATGACCTGGCTGTTCTAGGGACGAAGGTGGAGAAGGAGGGAGACTATAGTTTAGAAGCTGCGGTCTCGGCTGGGTTGTGGGAGGGCACTAGGCATGTTGTTCTTCGAGATAAGTTGCAACCTCTGTGACGTTGACCACTCCGTTAGAACCGCATGGCTTGTCCTACAGTGACTCACTAGGATCGCCAGGGCAGTGGATGGGGCTACAGTTTATGTATTAGAGTGTGCTTTATTTCATATGAAAGCTCGTGTCATGGGCAGTCCAGAAAGGCGCTTTGTTTTCGCTCATGTCAAGGCTTTATATATTTAATTGTAAAGTATATGTTTTATCATTAACTAGTAATGATAGGATCTGGGAGAGAGAGAGGGAGTAGAACAGAGTGAGAGGGGGCGCGCAGTGTTTTTTGTCCCGCTCGATGACGTCACGGCTGGCTGCCTCGCGGGGGTTGGTGGAGGGAGGTCCTTACCAAGCTGTGAGCTTTGTTAGTGGTCAGTTGACTCGTAACCGCTGTTTTCCCACGCGGCTCGAGCTAGTGCGAGTATATATACTGGTTCCTCGCCACTCTCTCCCTCAGATCTGGTTTCTAGAACACACCCATCTTTTTGTCCCTTGCTATCTATCCCCGCTCCGCACCTGAGAATCTTTTCCTCTGCCTATCTCTCTCATTTTCTATATCTTTCACCACCTTTATTAACATTATATCCCCTCTGGTTAACTCTGCAAAATCAGCTTCATGCTGGCCAGTTGTATTGTGTGTTAAGGTCTGATATAACCTGTGTATGTTAGTTGTTAAGATAAGTGGATCACGAAGCATTGGTTGGCTTTCATATTGCCGCTTCCTATAATTATTAGTGTTCTGCTGGATTAGATAATGCTAGACTGGGAGTCTGATATAATAGGTATTGTTTCCTATGAGTGCTGGCTTTAGTTAAAAGTGGCACGACATACCTGAGAACTGGAGTTGATTGAGTAAATTCTAGTCTGTGTGCCATTGAGGGTAGAGCATGCACGAATGAGGGCTTTTTGCCTATACCATTCTGCACTATTCTAGTCTCGATTGTTTGTCTTTGAGGTACGCCAGGAGAACGCTTAATACTTCGGTATTAAGGTTTCTCAAGAGAGCTACCCTTCATTATAACGTAATATTTGACGCACAGACTTGAGATTTGCACTAGGCTATGCAGCATGCCATGCGCACCAGTATTTCGTATCATTGACTCTAGCTAGACTTTATCAGTCACAGTAGACATTAACTATATTAACCTAATTACTCTTTTTATGCATACCCATTTATGATTACACAAGCATTTCGCAGCCTAGTTTGATGTATTGAGACACAAACGACTTAGGCTCTTTTTGTTGATAGGAATACTGCATTGTGGCGATTATTATTAGTGTTGTAGTGTTTAGGATATTCTTGGCTCCGACGGCATTATATATTCTGCCTTTTTGTGTGCATAGCCTGCACGAGCATTGTTCCACTGCCTGCCTTTTTGGGTTCCATTTCCGATACGAGCATCTTTATAACATCTAACATTTAAAGAAGATTCCTTGTTAGTGTTGAAGGACTTTAGTGCTTTCTTTCATGCAGGAGTGCCTGACATTTATTGATTAAAGTATCGTAAGCTGTAACTTCTCTTACCACCTTACTTTGTATACCATAACCAAGCACCTTCGGTTATAGGTAGTAATAGGCTGTTTTCACATAACATTAAGCCTAGAGTAGACGCACATTTATTGAGAGTTTGATAGCCTATTATTGCATATAGAACTCTGTAGAGTATTTGTGTTCTTTGTTCACTGGGAATATACTTCAGAGGTTGGAGCTAGCGCTTTCCGTTGTAACATTTATGCCATTACTAGTCCAATGAATAAGAGCCCTGATATATTTGAACCCCAGTCGTAACAAATGGCGACCTTACCTAGGATTTGGTGAACCTACATTTATTAGCAGGGAACATTTGTTGTTTTGGAGAATATTTTGCGGGGATCAGCAAGAATAATTTTTTTTTGCAACATAGTATAGCCCTTGAGTATTTCCGAGAATTTTTGTGTGTATATCGAGGTATAAGAGTTTGGGGTGCTTCTTTTCTGAATATTGTGGTGAGAAATTTTTGTGAGCATCATGTCTTATACCGGATCAGAGGAGAATGGAGACACAGTACGTAATGTCGAGACTGAGGAACAGCAGCATGATGAAAGGGTTAATCGGGTGAACTGTGAGGAGGATGCTAGGATATTTTTGCAATGGCCTGTTACTGCCGAGCGGTTGGAGGGTGTGGATCGGTACGGTCTTCAATGCCTGGCCACAGCTATCGGTCATGCGGTTACTAGCAGCATGACCAAGGATAACTTGATAACGTGTGTACTGGGCGGGGTGACTGGTGAGCGAGATGGGTTGAGTGCTCAGAGCCCTTCGGCCATGCTTCCCCTACACTCGACTCCCAGCCATCCCAGTAGTTTGCTGACCCCGGGTACGCTTCCGCAGTTGGGTGGTGACTGGCAGGGTGGGTTGCCCCTGGGGGGACCACCGGTAATTTCAAACATTGTAGCACCTTCACCTCCTCAAGGGTTAACTCCAGAATTAGTGTATAAGCTCGAATTAGCTAAGCTTCAGCATCAGCAGCAAATAGAATTAGCCAAGATAGATGAGAGAGCCAAGATAGAAGAGAGAAAAACTATCAGTCAGCAGCACATAGAGCTAGCAAAAATCCAAGCTAACTTAGAGTCGACTAGGTACTGTGCCGACATGGACGTAGAGAAGTCGCGAGTAGAGGCAACGGGACAGCGACTTGGGGCTGGTAACCGCGCTCATGATCAATCTCTCTCGCACTTATTGAAGCTGGTTCCGGTGTTTGATGAGAGTGGTGTAACAGAATTTTTCACACGCTTTGAAAAGAAGTGCCAGGAACACCAGTGGCCAGAGAATAAATGGGCAGCACTTGGTATCCTCTAGATTAATAGGCAAGGGTCTTAAAGCCTACGATGCGTTACCTTTGGAGTTATGTATTGTGTATGAGGATCTCAAGGAGGCTGTCCTGAGGGCTTACGAATTGCAACCAGAAACGTACCGTTTGAAGTTCCGGGGTGTAACTAAGGGAAGAGATAGCACCTTTTTGGAACACGCCCGGGACTTGTCCGATGCTATGGGAAACTGGCTCCGATCTGAGAAGGTCACAACATTTGATGAAATTAAGCAGTTAATGATGTTGGAGCAGTTCTTTAAGAGCACGGGCGGTGATCTAACTTTGAACTTGAAGGAGAAAAACCCAAGAACTCTAGTCGAAGCAGCAGAAATGGCTGATCGACGGCTGTCGTTGATTCGGGGTTGCGGGTCCTCACAGAAGTACGATGTAAGTGCTAAGGACCGTTATCCTCCCCCTCCCCGGAACAATGACACATTTAAACAGAAGAACCATGAAACTAAAACTGAATCCAAACCTTACACCACACCGTATGTGAAAAGTCAGGGGCCTTTTACATCACAGTATAAGCCGAAACCGAAATTTATGTGTTTTAGTTGCCACCAGGAGGGTCATAAGGCAAATGAGTGCCCTAGTCGACCTCCTCCGGCAGCCGTGTCTTTTGCTCACGGCATTGGAGTGTTCAAGAGGACATCGGAGTTTGTTAGAGGCATTTCTTCCGAGGTAAATACACTGCCAGTGCAGAAGGATCCGGAAGGCTTATTCCCTGTCCGTGATGCCTTTAGTGACCACAGGGGACTCGGTTGTGTGGAGTGGGGGGGTAGAAGACATGAGGTGAGAATTTTGCGTGACACTGGGGCATCGCAAACACTGTTGAGAAATTGCACTGGTAAACCTGTCAATACGGTGCGGTCGTGGTTCAGGGAGTTAATGCGACAAGGTCATACCCGCTTGTGAGAATGAAGGTGGAAGTTGATGGTGTGACTCGTGACCTGGATGTGGGAATTGTGGAGAAGTTGCCTGTTGGGGGCGTCGACCTCCTTCTCGGCAACGACTTTGCGGGACCTACTTCTGAGGCTCTACCCTTGGTCGTTGCCGAGAAGCTGGCCGACGTGAGTAGGGAGGAGCAGGAGTGGGTTGAGAAGTGTCCGGTGCAGCCTATGGCGTGTGTTGTCACCGGAGATCCTGCATCATGGGAGTTCCATTCTGATCAACAATCTTTAGATCAGCGGAGGAAGGGTACCGAGAAGGGGTTGAAAGTTGATGCGGTTGAGAGTTTAGTATCAGCGGACATTCTCGGGGACTCAGTATTAGGACCAAATATCG
This sequence comes from Lithodes maja, assembly GCA_037953745.1. Classification (NCBI taxonomy): domain Eukaryota; kingdom Metazoa; phylum Arthropoda; class Malacostraca; order Decapoda; family Lithodidae; genus Lithodes; species Lithodes maja. The sequence goes on from JBAKBP010020277.1 coordinate 8,932, forward strand.
AGTCTGAAGAAGACCCAGTAACTGTTGTGGAAAAGGCAGAGGATGGGCTTAAAAAGACGATGAGACAGCAACGGTACGCAGAGAGAGAGCAACGGGAGGCCAAACTTAATGTAGGAGGGGGGCATGAGTTGTTTCGCAAACACTTGGATAGGTTTGCTCCTTCGGACATTCGTAAGTTGCAATTGGAAGACCTGGAGGTTCTTGAATGTGGTACCGGTGCTGTCGAGTTGAAGGAGGACAGTGTTGCACAGTCGAGAGATGTAGCAACGAGGTACCCTGACGCGTACCCTATGAGAAATGGGTCAGCGAAGACGGTGGTCCGAGGCTTGCTAGTGTATTTTTCCCGGTATGGTTACCCGCAGGAGATTCATGTTGTTTTGTTTGCTGCACGGGAGGTACCTTGGGAAAGTTTGGGATTCAGCCCTAATGAGCTCGTCTTTGGACACCGTGTCAGAGGGCCTCTCCATATGGTTGAAGAAGTATGGGAGGGCGCAGAAAAACCTTGTTCTATGCTCAAGTGTGTCCTCAACAGTCGAGAACGGATGTTGCGCAGTCTGGAGTTGGCTGGCCGTAATTTGACTAGCTCTCAGGCCCTCATGAAGGACAGGTACGACCTCAAGGTTGAACTCAGGGAGTTTCACGTGGGTCAGGAGGTGTTGATTCTACTGCCCCTTGTAGGTCACCCCTTATCCGCGAAGTACGCTGGTCCTTATAGGGTGGTGGAGGAGCTATCGGACCTGGTTTACTTGGTAGCCACTCCAGACAGACGGAAGCGCAATCAGTTATGTCATGTTAATCCCATGAAGGAGTATGGGAGGCACCCCCCTGAGCCTCTCACTGTGCCTGTGATGACGTTTAGCAGTCAAGGTGGAGAAGGAGAACGGGACAGTCAAGCTCAGGTGGAGGATAACTGGAAGGATAAGAAGTTCAATTGGGCACCTGAGTGTGAGAAGGTGTTTAGAGAAGTAAAACACCTGTTGTGCACTCACCCGATCCTCAGGGCCCCTGACTTTAGCCTACCTTTCCAACTAGCAACGGAGGCTAGTGGTGTGGGGGCTGGTGCCGTCCTTGTGGAAAAGGACGATGATGGGCTGGAGCATCCTGTTAGTTTCTGCTCGGAGAAGTACAATTCGGCCCAGGGGAGCTGCTCTGTTGTCGAGGAGGAGCTGCTGGCGGTTGTACTTGCTCTGAGGCATTTCGAAGTCTGTGTTCCAGCCTATGGTCCGGTCGTTGTAGTTTACCCAGATCATCACCCTCTCAAGTTCTTGGACCAGTTTCACAATCGGAATATGAGGCTGACCAGGTGGTCACTAAGGTTATTGGTATATAACCTGGACATACGCCATATTGCCGGTTGTGACAACGTGGTTGCAGATGGTCGTTCAAGGGTATATGATCCTGGGTAGATTGACACACAGGTAGCCTCCTGCTTTAGTTTGAATAGTATTTTGCGCTTGGTGCTTGTTGGCTCGCGGTTGTAGCCCAGCGTATTGGGTCGTAAAGCAGGAGTTGAGCGTTTGGTATAGAAGAAAAAACTAGATTTGCCCCTATAGTGCTGCCGAAATAAACAAATTAAAAACATAAAAATCAAATAAAAAAACTTTCTTTGATAGTTGAATTTTTTCAGTATGTTATAGCAGTAATTCTGAGTTGCACTCCTTTCAGAATGCTGGGCTAGAGAAGCTCGCTCTTGAGGAGCATAACTACATATAATTTAACCTATTGTGTTGGGAGGGTTATAATTTTGAAAAAAATGTTTTGTTGAAGAACTGTGCCAGATATTTTACTGCCGCTGGGTGATGGGAAGTGGAGATATAGCATGGGTTCTAACCATCAAATTTTTTGTGAGCCTTGGGGCCTCTGAGAAAAATCTTGGGGGGGGGGGGGGGGGTGTGACGTTGACCACTCCGTTAGAACCGCATGGCTTGTCCTACAGTGACTCACTAGGATCGCCAGGGCAGTGGATGGGGCTACAGTTTATGTATTAGAGTGTGCTTTATTTCATATGAAAGCTCGTGTCATGGGCAGTCCAGAAAGGCTCTTTGTTTTCGCCCATGTCAAGGCTTTATATATTTAATTGTAAAGTATATGTTTTATCATTAACTAGTAATGATAGGATCTGGGAGAGAGAGAGGGAGTAGAACAGAGTGAGAGGGGGCGCGCAGTGTTTTTTGTCCCGCTCGATGACGTCACGGCTGGCTGCCTCGCGGGGGTTGGTGGAGGGAGGTCCTTACCAAGCTGTGAGCTTTGTTAGTGGTCAGTTGACTCGTAACCGCTGTTTTCCCACGCGGCTCGAGCTAGTGCGAGTATATATACTGGTTCCTCGCCACTCTCTCCCTCAGATCTGGTTTCTAGAACACACCCATCTTTTTGTCCCTTGCTATCTATCCCCGCTCCGCACCTGAGAATCTTTTCCTCTGCCTATCTCTCTCATTTTCTATATCTTTCACCACCTTTATTAACATTATATCCCCTCTGGTTAACTCTGCAAAATCAGCTTCATGCTGGCCAGTTGTATTGTGTGTTAAGGTCTGATATAACCTGTGTATGTTAGTTGTTAAGATAAGTGGATCACGAAGCATTGGTTGGCTTTCATATTGCCGCTTCCTATAATTATTAGTGTTCTGCTGGATTAGATAATGCTAGACTGGGAGTCTGATATAATAGGTATTGTTTCCTATGAGTGCTGGCTTTAGTTAAAAGCGGCACGACATACCTGAGAACTGGAGTTGATTGAGTAAATTCTAGTCTGTGCCATTGAGAGTAGAGCATGCACGAATGAGGGCTTTTTGCCTATACCATTCTGCACTGTTCTAGTCTCGATTGTTTGTCTTTGAGGTACGCCAGGAGAACGCTTAATACTTCGGTATTAAGGTTTCTCAAGAGAGCTACCCTTCATTATAACGTAATATTTGACGCACAGACTTGAGATTTGCACTAGGCTATGCAGCATGCCATGCGCACCAGTATCTCGTATCATTGACTCTAGCTAGACTTTATCAGTCACAGTAGACATTAACTATATTAACCTAATTACTCTTTTTATGCATACCCATTTATGATTACACAAGCATTTCGCAGCCTAGTTTGATGTATTGAGACACAAACGACTTAGGCTCTTTTTGTTGATAGGAATACTGCATTGTGGCGATTATTATTAGTGTTGTAGTGTTTAGGATATTCTTGGCTCCGACGGCATTATATATTCTGCCTTTTTGTGTGCATAGCCTGCACGAGCATTGTTCCACTGCCTGCCTTTTTGGGTTCCATTTCCGATACGAGCATCTTTATAACATCTAACATTTAAAGAAGATTCCTTGTTAGTGTTGAAGGACTTTAGTGCACTTTCTTTCATGCAGGAGTGCCTGACATTTATTGATTAAAGTAACGTAAGCTGTAACTTCTCTTACCACCTTACTTTGTATACCATAACCAAGCACCTTCGGTTATAGGTAGTAATAGGCTGTTTTCACATAACATTAAGCCTAGAGTAGACGCACATTTATTGAGAGTTTGATAGCCTATTATTGCATATAGAACTCTGTAGAGTATTTGTGTTCTTTGTTCACTGGGAATATACTTCAGAGGTTGGAGCTAGCGCTTTCCGTTGTAACATTTATGCCATTACTAGTCCAATGAATAAGAGCCCTGATATATTTGAACCCCAGTCGTAACACCTCTTGTTCCTGAGTGCCAAGAGATGTTGTTTACTAGGCTGTGGCAGTACATCCGCATGTTTGTTGCTTCTCCAGGCCTGATGTACGGGGTAGAATCCGACATGGAGGCTGGAGACCGTGCAAGGCTCAAGTTAGTTCCCTACCGTATAAATCCTGCTCGACAGCCTGTCGTGAAAGCAGAGCTAGACTACATGTGGATAAAGGGTCTGAGGGATAAAGGATATCGTGAGTGGCCGTTGCCAGTGAGTTTGCAACCTGAGTTGAGTGGCAAGATCCGTGTGTATGTTGATTGCAAGAGTGTGGGTGCATTATCCCTGACAGACGCCTATCCATTACTCAGAGTTGACGACACCATAGACCGCTTCGGGGCTGCCTCGCTCATCACGAAGGTATAAGTAATGAAAGGTTATTGGCAGGCCCCGTTGCTGGAGAGAGCGAAGAGAAGTGCCAGTCTTGTGATGAACTGGGCAGTTTATCAGTGTCAGGTGTTGTTTTGCTGCCGGAACACAAGTTGGATGTGTGGCATGTTAAGGGCACTGATAATGTTTTGGCTGATTGTTTGTCACGGGAGGGTATGTTTGCAGGAGAACCCTCGCCGTTCAGTCAGTGTGTGTTGAGAGTGGAGAAAAACCAGGCTTGCCCCTGTAGAGCAGCCGTCAAAAACAACATTAAAATTAAATAAAAAATCACATAAAAACTCTTTCTTTTTTATAGTTAATTGTAAGTTGCCAATGTTATAGCTAAAGTCCTAAGTTGAACCTGTCTTTCACTTAGTAGGCTGGGCTCTGTGAAGCTCGTTCAGGGAGCATAGCAGGCTAAAATTATACTATTGTGTTTGGGAGGGGTTGTAAGATTTTCTCTATGCTAATATGTTGTTTTATTTAAGATTGTGCTTTGCATTTCATTTCTGGTGGAGTGGCTGGTCTTGTCGTCATTCTGCCTTGTCAGATATGGTGCTCGCCTAATGTTGAGCGTCCCATATCTTGGGCGGGGTGTGACGTCTACCAGCGTTGGCAGAATCGCCTCTCGTTAGCCACTAGCGCTCGCCAGGGACATCGAAATGGGCTACAGTTATCAGAGAATGTTGTTCTTTCTTTCCTAGTAATCGCATTGTCACAGACAGTCCAGTGGTGGTCTTTGTTTTCGTCTGTGACAACGGGTTATATTTTATATCAACAATAGTGATAATAGTACCAGCGTGGGAATGAGAAAGACTTTCAGAGCGAGGAGGTAGTGTCTGGCTGTGTCCTGTGGCGCCTGCTGTCTTGTGACGTCTCGGCCCGTGATTGGCCGACCATCGCGCCTTTGCGGGCTCCTGTGTAACTAACCTCCTCCATGAGGGTCCCCAGGAGCTGTCCTCGTCAGGACAGGCTTGGCGCGCGTGCTTCTAACATCCCCTTGCATACTCTCTCCCGATCACCCTCTTTACCACTGTTTCTCTCACTCGATTCTCTCACTCGATTCTCTCTTTCCATACTCTAACCTTTATTAACTACACAACACTCCCCTTGGGTTCTGCATACGGTTTTCATAGCCGGCCCATTGTATTGCATGCGCCGTCCTCAGAGATATTTACATGTACTTAGAATAGGTTTGAGGGTTCTTAGTTAGTATAGGTTAAGAACTTTGTGTGTCTCCATTATTGATTTAGTGTTTCTGCTCATTTATTTACTGCTAGACTGGGATAAGGTAACTGTAGTTGTTGTCTCCGATGTGTGTACGGTTTGCTTATACCTACACTACTTCGACCGGTCCTGTGGTAGCCTGGGTTTGTCTTTTCGGTTGCGTCCTTTGCGAGTGCAGCATTGTGTTGACTGAGGGTTTTGGCCTGTTCCAGTTCCACACTTTGCTGCCTCTTTGCTTGTCTTTAGAGGGTCGCCAGGATAGAACCAGATACTTGTGATCTGTATCTATCAAGAGAGCACCCTAGTCAATTAACGTAACTTAAAGGATGCAGTCTTAAGGACATCGCTAGGCTACGAGCCTGTCTTGCTCACCCCCAGTTCCTTACCTAGAGTATCCCAGCTAGACATTATTAATCGAGTAGACACTTGTTAGTATTTAATATAAGCTCTTTGATATGTACGCATTATTATTCACAGCATTTATTAGTCTAGGTTGTTGTTGAGCCGCACAACCATAGCAGACTGTTTTGTTGATGAGGAAGTACTTCTTTTAGTGTCGAGCATTGCTACCGTTGCGCATTTATAGTATTCTCGTGTCCCGTTAACATTATATGTCCTATCTTTTAGTGTAGGGTAGTGTGGGGTGAAATCGCCGCGGCGATTCAAACGCTCATATCTCCGAAACTAGTGAATGGATTCGGCTGCTGTTGGGCTTAGGTTTTTAGAGGAATGCCGACCCTAACATTAAGTCATTATGAGGTTTTTATCCATTGTGCAAATAGCTTGAGAAATTGAATTGTTTACCACGGTAATTGATTTAACGGTCACGGAGATAAAATCGGCGGTTTGGTTTTCTCATAATAAAATAAAGTTAGTCACCACATCCTCCTAGGCGAACCAATTAACGTAGAGACTTCTAGTTTTCACCATTCTCAAGAGGAAGATTAGAGCTTGATTAAGAAATTTAGTTGATGTCTGTAACCATTTCCATTTCGGAATACGATCAAGTTCAAATTAGTGCGTACGTAGTATGCGGCGATCTCACCCCTCCTGGCGGGGTGAAATCGCCGCGCCGTAGGTATGTTTATTTAAATCTGTGGGTGGCTTATATAATTTTATGAAAAAATAACGATTATAGGTATCTCAGCAGAGGACCAGAATGTATCGATAAAGCAAAGAAAAAAAATTATATTCCATATGTGGCAGTTTTTTATTGAGCGAAAACCTCCGTTGGCGGCGGATTCACCCCGCCCTACCCTATTCAATTTACACGTGTGGTGTCCTGCCTCCTGCCTTTATGTAGTTTAAGATACGAGCATCTTATGAGCATCAGACTTTCCTCAGAAGTTTCCAGGTCTATGCTGTAGGACTATACTTCACTTTTCTTTCAGATAGGAGTGAAGAGTCTATTGTTGTTTAGAGTAACTGTATTGAAGCATCTTTTTATTGTATTAAATCTTGCAGTGATTTAATTGATCTTTCCATAGATTCCTTTTTATGCATTTTAACGTAACTTGCATCTTGTTTGTTATCAGGCTATACCAGTGTGGGTTAGCATGAAGTAGAGTAATATTTATGCCCAGTTAAGGGATACCCCGCTATCGCAGATTAACTCTGGAGGGTATAGGTGGTGTTTTTGTTCGCCGGCATATAAGTTCGAGGGTTTGGATCTAGCGTACCGTTGTTGCATAGTGCCCTATTACTAGTCGAATCATTAAGTGCCCTTGTTTTATTCGTAGTCCCGGTCGTAACAACTTCTTCACTTCCATACTGACCACCCTATTTCTTGTTACTGCTTTCAGCATTCCTAATAATAAACAAAATTAATATGCAACTGCCTCAAAGTGATGGCCTGAAGCATAATCTTGCAGAATGGTAGCCTCCTAGTTATAATATCAAAAGCTAAACACGCAAAACACAACACAATAATAACACGTGGTGCGCGGATCTTGAGATACGGAGGCGCCTGTTACAGAAGTACCCTAATTTACACCCTACCGCGGTCGTGCCAATGGGGCAGCCCGTGCTAGCTAATCTAAACTGTTCAGTACAACGCAGATGTATACAAATGAGTAAGGACTCACGATAAGCGCAGGAACGACTAATGAAGCTGGAGCACAGGGACACCCATCCTACAGGCACGAACGCGGAAGGAGAAGAAGGAAAGATGGCCGCTAGGGGGCCTGGGCGCTGCGCACAAGAAATCCACGCATGGAAAGCCATAATATAACGGATATTTAGTTAAATTTTATTTTTTATTTTCTACAAAGTTTTTTCTGTAGGGTACCCAATCACAAGAGACGATTCCATAAGAGAATTAAGCGTGCACTTATGAGAGTACTCCCTGACCCTTCCGCGCGGTAGATTCAAAACTGCTGTCGCGGGTGTTGAAGGGAGACTATTATATTAATAGGCATTATCGTCAATGATGGAGGGGCCACTATTAAATTATAGCTATTCCTAGCCCAATAATATGTCTACATGAGTGAATCACCTCCATGCAGCTTATTTCTAAGACTTCTCCTGGATAATCAAATTATGTTACTTTAGGTAAAAAGTGCTCAAAACATATAATAAAGTACAGTACATTGTTGTATTTAGTAATGCTGAAGTAATAACCTAATTATTTAAGGACAATGCCACAAAGGCTGAAACAAAAGCCAGAATTATAAAATAATCTCAACATTCATGGCCACACTTATAGGCCTACATGGCAACAACCAGAAAACAGCCACACTCATCAATGGCCACAACCAAAAGAGCTACACTCCTAAATGTCCACAGCCAAAATGGCTGTAGTTTCTCCATGCCGGATAAGTTAAATGATCTTTTGATATATGTGACACAGCTCTTGTATCCAACACAATACCCTGCGTGCAAAACCGCTCGAAGCCCGGACAACGTTGCTTGCAACTTTTATTATTATTATTATTATTATTAACCCACTGAGCCCCAGCGACGCAGCGTTTGCATCCGCAATGTATTCAGCGGGCTCAAAATCACAGTAATTTAAAATCAGTGATTATTTATGAACCATCATAGTATACTTCAGTGGAACATGAACGGTTTCGCCACTAGGCGTCGCCTTGGCGAAACTCAACGTTTACTTCGCTTGCATACTCTTCTGTGTGTCTGCCTCCAGCATGTAGGCCCTGTCCTTGACTCGATAGGTGCTTATTATGTTGCAGCAGAGTCACCTGTGCGTGATGGTCATCTTCGGACGGCCATCCTTTTACATCACTCCTGTGCTTTTCAACCTGTTCCATTGTTAGATCCCCCATTCCAAGCTGTTGCTGTTAGGGTATCCTTCCTAATGGTACAGCCCTTACCATCTGTAGTGTATATAATCAACCTAGTTGTAATTATAACATGTCTAGGTTGCCCCATCTTTTACGGTGTCTTCCTCCTCCATTTTTAATTTTAGGTGATTTTAACTCCCACTCTCCGGTATGGGGTTGTTCTTCTGCTGATGCACCAGGACGCCTCATTGAGGATCTGCTTTTAAACTCTCCCCTATGCTGTCTTAATGAAGGTCCCCACACTTTTTATTTTTTTAGCTCACTCTACTTCCTCTGCAGTTGATCTTACTTTGGCATCGGCTGAGGCAGCATCCCTTTTTACTTGGTCTGTTGTTGCTGACCGTTTTACTAGTGACCATCACCCTATACTATTGACTCCCACATCCCCTAATGCGTCAAGTCAGTTAGCCAGGTATAACCTTGCTAAAGCTGATTGGGACTCTTTTAGTTCTCTTTCAGCTGACATTGGGGTTTTTCGTGATGATGATTCTCCACATGATAATTATATGTTTTTCAAAGATTTTATTTTTTCCGTTGCTGATAGCACAATCCCTCGGTCATCCAGTACCCCTCACCCTCGACGGGTCCCATGGTGGTCCCCTGAACTGTCCAAGCTGGTTCGATTAAAACATTATTTGGAGCGTCGCCTTGCTCAATCCACCCGTCACCTACGGGATGCTCGAGCATCGCTGGCAGCTGATGCGACATTACATGTTTGGGTGAAGTTTGTTACTGCTATGTATTTTATCAGCGAGGTGAAACCCTACTATAATAAACTGTGTGCACTTTTCAAACGTACTGTTATCTCACAGAAGAAACAGTCGTGGCAGTCATATGTCTCCGGATTGGCCCCCCGTACGTCTCTGTCTTTAGTTTGGAAGAAATTTCACAAGATTACTGGTAAAAACAACCGATCCCCTGTTCATTCGGTTTTTGATCATGCTTCCGCCTCTCTGTTGTTTGACGATTATTTCATCTCGATGGCTCATGCTAGTCATCTGGCGGATGTAGGTAGTGACGCTAATTTACCCCGAGCGTTTGTTTCTCAGAAACGTCGTTCTGAGGCACGTTCCTTGGACTTTCGTGGGGGTACGTCCTCCCCTTACAACAGTGCTTTTACCATCGATGTCCCTCAAGGTTGCCTTGCGGGATTGTAAGGATGCTACCCCTGGCCCAGATGGAATTTCCTATAGTATGCTTCAACACCTGGACGGTGAGGCTCTTACTTTTTTATCTGGTGTGTTTTTAACTAAATATGGCAGCATGGGTACTTCCCTCCTGATTGGAAACATGCTTATACAGTCCCCATTCCGAAGCCAGGCAAGGACCCTAGTTTACCCACCAACTCCCGCCCGATTTCATTGACATCCTGCATAAGCAAATTATTTGAGAAGATGGTGCACCCTCGGCTCTTATACTTTGCTTTGAACCATAATCTCATCTCTCAATCACAGTCTGGGTCCCGCCCTCAACGCTCCACGCTTCATTCTTTGGCCCTGTTTGGAGGATCAAGTCCGGCGTGGGTTCGTGTTGGGTCACCCCACCGTGGCTATTTTATTTGACATCACTAAGGCCTATGACACGACTTGGCGCTATCGAATTCTACGAATCTTATATGAGTCTGGCATGCGTGGCTCACTTCTCCGATTTTTGAAGGGTTTCCTCTCTGATAGGACTTTCCAAGTGATTATCAATGGAACCCTGTCTCGGCCTACACTCTCTTCAGATGGGCATCCCTCAGGGGAGCGTTCTTAGTAGCACGCTGTTTGCAATCGCCATCAACGGGGTGGTGTCCTGCCTCCCTCCTCAAGTCTCCCACAGCCTTTATGTGGACGATTTTGCAGTTTACTATACCTCACCCAGTTTATCTCATATACAGTGATGCCTTAATACTGTCTTGAGGGACGTTACCCGTTGGGCGTTTTCTACGGGGTTTACATTTTCCAGCGAGAAAACCAAGGCGATTCTCTTTTATCGTGACAAACGTCACCTACATGGTCAGACTATCTCCCTCTCAATGTCTGGACATCGGCGTTGGAGGTGGCGTTTTACTTTATATCAAAGAAAGTCTTAACCCTACCCTCTTGTCAAAACCTCAAATTGTGAACGTCGACGCATCTTTTGTGCTAATAAAGAATAATAAAGGTACCAAAATAATACTTGCATTAATATACAGACCTCCAGCTCAATCAGTGCAAACTGACCGAGAAATTTACGAACAAATTGCAGATGTAAGCAACTCACAAGATACCGTAATTTTTTGGTGACTTTAATTTACCTGTGACCAAGTGGGGCGATACTCTTACTTCACACTCCGGACATGACTTGTATACGAACTTGCAAGAGAGTTCGCTTTATCAATTTGTTGGAACGCCGACCCGTGGTAATAACGTTCTTGACATTGTACTTGCAACAAAAGAAGAATTAATAGAGAATTTGAATGTTGGTGATGAATTCAGTAACAGCGACCATCATACGATAACTTTCACTTTAAACTTTACTAGTAACGAACCAAATAGTAGCATCGAAAAAGTCCCTAATTTCAAGAAAGCAAACTTTCCTAAACTTAGAGCTATGTTTAAAGAAACTGACTGGAGCTTTTTAATTCACAATAACGACATAAATACATCTTGGAAGTTATTCGAAGCCACTTACCTAAAAGCAGTGCAAGACTGCATACCATCGAAAACTCGGCGTCCAGGCCATAATAATAAGCCCAAATGGTGGAATAAAGATATTTCAAACTGCCTGCTTGCTAAAAAATTTGCTAATGATAGATTAAAATCCTCACAAAATGACGAAGAACGGCTGAAATTTGTAGAGCTACGACGCAAAGCCAAAAAGTTAATTAAGCAAAGTAAAAAGACCTTAGAGTTACATATTGCGAATCAAAGTAAAACAAACCCGAAAGAATTCTATAGTTATATCAGAAAGAAAAAAGTAGTTACTTCAACTGTTGGACCGTTAGTCGATGAAAATGGAGAATACACCAAAGACGAAGAACAAATGAGTAATGCCCTCAATACCTTCTTTGCATCAGTTTTTACAACAGAAGACCTCAGTGATATCCCTACACCATCGCCGATTCAGATTGATAATTCAGATGTTTTAAGCAATATCACCGTTACAGAGAGAGAAGTATTGAATTGTTTAGATAAACTCAAGGTAAATAAAACGCCTGGACCTGATACAATCTCGCCTAGAGTTCTAAAGGAAGCTAAGGATGAGCTCTCTAAACCACTGACATTACTATTCAATAAATCCTTGCAGTCTGGAACTATGCCCGATCAGTGGAAGCTAGCCAACGTAACACCGATATTCAAAAAAGGCAGCAAATCCCTATCCAGTAACTATCGTCCAATTAGCTTAACCTCAGTTGTATGTAAAATGCTAGAAACGGTCATAAGAGACAGACTCGTAAATCACTTAGAGGAAAATAACATACTTAAAGATACTCAACACGGCTTTCGTAAAAAACGTTCCTGTTTAACAAACCTCTTAGACTTCTTCCACGATATCCTCAACCTCTACGATGAGAGTAAAGCTGTAGATATTATATACCTTGATTTTCAAAAGGCCTTTGACAAAGTTCCCCACAAACGTTTACTGCTAAAACTAAAAGCGCATGGAATACAAGACGGTGTGTTGAAATGGATAGAAAATTGGCTCAGCGACAGAAAGCAAAGAGTAGTCATAAACGGTAAGGCATCAAAATGGACCAATGTAAGTAGCGGGGTACCCCAGGGATCGGTACTAGGACCAATTCTCTTTCTAATTTACATCAACGACATAGATGAGGGTCTCACCTGTACAATCTCAAAATTTGCTGACGATACAAAAATTGCAAATAGCGTCCTCTCAAAAGAACAAGTTGACGATATGCAACACAATCTAGATAAATTGTCATGTTGGGCCCAAATTTGGCAAATGAGTTTCAATGCGGATAAATGTAAAGTACTACATATCGGATACCTAAATGAGAAAGCAAACTATTCGATGAATGGCACTCAGCTTAAGAATGTAAACAGAGAAACCGATCTGGGAGTAACAATATCGAGTAACCTAAAACCGAGTCAACAATGTTCAGAAGTTGTTAAGAAGGCAAACAAAATAATTGGCTTTATAGGCAGGTCATTTGAGCATAAATCCAAAGAAGTTATCCTAACCCTTTACAATTCCTTAGTCCGCCCTCTTCTGGAATACTGCGTTCAATCCTGGTGCCCTTATTACCAAAAAGATATAAACAAGCTAGAACGAGTTCAACGTAGAGTTACCAAAATGATACCTAGCCTAAAGAACAAACCATACGAAGAGCGTCTTAGAGAATTAAATCGATTTCCTTTAACCCAGCGCAGATTAAGAGGCGACTTAATTCAAGTGTTCAAAATCATCAAAGGCATCGACAATATGAACTGTAGTAAGTACTTCACTATCGACCAATCTAATTACACGCGGGGAAACGGTTGCAAAATTATTGGTAAATCTTTTAACTCACACGAATCTAAGAATTTCTTCTTCAATCGAGTTGTCAACTTGTGGAATGGGCTTCCCCGAAACGTTATAGACTGCATCACCGTTGATTCATTTAAACTCCGCCTAAACAAATATCTCTCATCAAACCCGCGATTGACTGCGTTTGTAAATGAATAACTTTATTTTATCCCCCCCTCAGTTACTAACCCATCTGTCCTCTACTAACTTCCTAATCCTGCCACGGACATTAGTTCCAGGGCAGTAATTCCCTTTCCAATGTTCCCTTATCCACTCTAAACCACTGTTTGGACACTTGATCCTCAGTGTTTTGGAGGACAAGCAACCTAGAAGGGTCACTAGATCTGTTGTTGCTTGATTTCCTTTGTACTCCTTTGTACTCCTTTGTACTATTTTCTGATCAGGTTAAGTTCTTGGGACTCATCCTTGACACGCATCTTAACTGGTCTGCCCATGTAAAAGACCTTCAGGCGCGGTGCCTAAGACGTCTTAACGTCTTGAAGAAATGTCACCATGTTACCTGGGGTGCTGATCATCGGACCCTCCTTATGTTGTATACGGCCACGGTTTTGTCCGTCTTAGATTATGGGTGTGCTATTTATGGCACAGCTTCCCAGACCACGCTCAAAACCTTGGATCCTGTCCATCATCTTGGTATCAGGCTTTGCACTGGAGCTTTCAAGTCGTCTCGCATTACGAGCCTTCTCGTAGAAAGTGGCCAGCTTCCTCTCCCCCTCCATCGAGAGTGTGTGTGTAATTATGAATTCTGCTCTGCAGTTGCTGTCTACTGAGTCACCTGCGAGCAACTTGTTTGACCAGGTGGGGGAGGATGACTTCCCTCTAGCATTGTTACCGTCTTTTCCGGTTTTGGCCCACAGACTCTTTATGCACCATGATTTACCCATGCCCCTTCTGCAGGCGGCTGACCCCTCCATCCCGTATTGGCTTTTATCATCACCTGTGGTTTGTACGTTCCTTGCTCAAGGTTCTAAGTCCTCGCTCCCTGCTGTTCAGAGGTGTGTCGCCCTTCAGCATATGCTAAGTCATGCCCCTGCCCGTGTCATATATACTGATGGGTCGAAGAGGGATGGGAAAGTTGGTTGTGCTGCAGTTTCAGAGGCTTCCGTTTTTAGCTTGGCTTTATCCCCATATTCATCTGTTTTTACTGCTGAATTGCGTGCATTGTTGGGGGCGGTTGATATGGTCCCTTCCTTTCCAGTCAACACCCCTCGGGTGGTTATTTATAGTGACTGCCTGAGTGCCCTTATGGCGTTACAAGATCTTTCTACGAGAGATCCACTTATTTCCACTATTCTCCGCCGAATACATGACCTTTCCTTGGCCAATTGGAAAATCCAGTTTTGCTGGATTCCTGCACATGTGGGCATTGCGGGTAATGAGAGAGCAGATCGGCTCGCTAAACCAGCCTGTATCGGTCCAGGAGCGGGTCCTCTCTTGCGCCTGTCTGACATGAAGGCCGTAGTTCGAGAAATCATCTATCGTGCATGGCAACATGAATGGTCTTCACAGCCCCTTACCATCCATCTTCGTGCTATCTAGGATGCGGTTTCCGTGTGGCCTTCCTCTTTTCAGGACAGGCGCAGGGACCAAGTCGTACTCACTCGTCTCCGAATTAGTCATACCCGCTACACACATGGACACTTAACCCGGGAGCTGCGGGGAGACTCTTAAGAGTTCCCCCGGCGGACTGCGGGAAGACTCTTGAGAGTAAGTAAAATAAAAAATCAACTTTTGACATCGAAAAAAAAAAAAAAAAAAAAAATTTATTTTTTTATTTTTTTATTTTTTTTTGGCCCCTGGGCCATGCAAAATCTCAGTCCTCTACCTCCCCTCCTTCCCCACTTTCCTCCTCTCCTTCAGTTATCACCTATTTTCCCTATTATTCCCTTATTCTGAGGTATATTTTCGTGCTAACATTAGCGAGTTGCAAGCAGGGTGTTGTCATCACTGATGGCAAGCGAGTGCAAGAGAGAGAGAGAGAGTATCGATCGACTGTGTCTCAGTGGCCTTGGGGGAAATTGGCGGGAAAGCAGTTTGCCTCACCCATACATTATACAACTCGCGGGCTATATCTCCGATTTTGACCATCCAAACGCTGTTTTCACTCGTTTTATTGTTGTTTCAGGTTAATACCTTTATAATCAACCCATAATAGGCGCATATGGATAATTATTAATGCTATTAATGGTACAATGAATATTTTAGTGACGGAAACACCTCAAATACGTCAGCACAGGGGGACGTTTTCAATTACCCCCATGCGCACTTGTTAGGTTAATGGCCACTCCACATGCTCCTCCCCCATGGTGCGCTACTTGTGACACAAGCATTACTGTGCAGCACTTTCTCGTCGAATGCCCACTATATGGTCGACAGCGGCAGCGTTACTTTTCTCAGCCTTCTCTTCAGTCTCTCCTGTCTGACACTCCTTCCTTTGATATTGCCAACTTATTTGCTTTCCTTAAGGAAATTAACATCTTTCATCTGATCTAATATCTTATACTTTCTTCTAGTCATATCTTTTTTAATGTTGTTTCTTTTCTTTCTTTTTATGATGAACAAGTTTTATTGATTTTACCCCTATTTTTTCGATTATTTTACCCATTTCTGCTTTTAGCCTCTCCCCAGCCTTATGAGGGCTTTTGCCCAGTAGGCTGTAGACAAATAGTTTTTATTATTATTATTATTATTATTATCCGCAATGTATGTAACGCTAAACCCCAGCGACTCGTACGTTGCGTCACTGTTACTCCGGTCCTATGGCACCTAGAGGGCTCAGATTTGTATGGGAACTGTGTAAGTATCCCACGCAACCATGCCGATGGTTGAAAACACTCAAAGTCCAACCGCGAGCGCGCCAAAAAACCGGTGTTTTGGGTGTTTTTGCCTTCAATTTTTTACTCTTGTAAATTGACTTTCGGGGGCTCCGTAGGACCAATTTTTGATCTTTTTGATAGTTTTTTTGTGGTTTTTCCTTCATTCCTAACCCATTCGCTATTGTTTCTGGGAAAAAGAAAAAAAACATTCAAAACCTGCCGGTCCCTGGTGGTACATTTATTATAAACTAGCTGGGGCTCAGTGGGTTAATATAATCAGAAGTGGAAGCCCGGGCAAACCCGACACCAAATATAATGTGGTTAGGAGACTTTAACCTACCAAACATCAAGTGGAGAAAGCTAGAAAACCAAGTAGTGGCAAATAACACCAGAGAAGCAAATACGAGAGATCTATTTAAATTTGCGACTTTTTAGGTCTTGCCCAGCATATTGCCGAACCCACACGGGAAAACAATATCTTAGACCTTGTCTTCACTAACAATGACTCCCTAGTACACAGCATTAACATATTGGACACAACATAATCAGATCATAAATTAATTGAGCTCAAAACAACCTTAACAAGTGAATAGACAACCTCAGGATCGAGACCAAAAACCGGCCCATTCAGTAAATTTAACTTTAATAACAAAAGCATAAGGTGGGAAGAGGCAAACCACGAAATGGAGGAAATAAACTTGGAAGATTTAATGAATAACCTGACACCATCAGAAGGTCTAGTCCTAATAACAGAAACCATGACCAAAATCTGTAGCCACCAAATACCTGAAGGACAAACAAGACGAAGAAGCAAACAAGAATGGGAAAGAAGAAAGCTGTACAGAAGAAGGATATTACTAACACAACGATGCACATAACAAAATCTACAGGATAGACTAAAGGTCAAAATAGATAAGAGACATTGTGGATATTGAACAAAGACTAAGAATCTCCTATGAACTACAACATAGAAGAGAAGAGGAAACGCAGGTATAAAGGAAAATGCCAAGTACTTCTTTCCATATGCCAAACAAATGGCTAAAACAACATCGAACATCAGCTCACTGAGTAAAGTGGATGGGTCATTCACAGGGGACAAAAAGGAAATGAGCGAACTTTTACCCCGGCAGATAATCAGTGAGTGGACGTGATATAATAAGACAAAAGGTTTTCTTTTCTACTTTATCTAGAAGTGCTGTGTGATAGGATCCTCCCCACACATGTGAACAATACTCGATACACGGAAGCACTGTGCAGAACAAGAAGCTGTGTAGGGTTAAAGAATCTTCAGAGGCAGTTGAGTACACCAAGCTTCTGGGAAGCTGCTTTAGCAAGAGTGGTAATATGGTCTTTCCAAGAGAGATCAGAAGAAAAAGAGACGCTGGGAATATTAATAGAAGATGAATGGTTAATGTTTGTGTTGTTGAAGAGTAAGTGATAATCTTGTGGAAGGTTGTGACAAGTAGACAGATGGAGAAATTGAGTTTTGGAAGCATTGAAAGTAACCAGGTTTTCTCTGCCCAAATCAGAGATAGTAGGAAGATCAGAAGATAGGCGTGCCACGGTCCTGTTACATGAGTTTTAGAGTAATTGCATGCTGGATTGTTGTGAAAAACTAGCTGAATGGTGTAAGGTAGAGTTATCAGCATATGAGTGGATGGGACTAGAGGTATAGTTGAGGAGATCATTAATGAATATTAGAAAGAGAACTGGAGTTACGACAGACCCCTGAATAACACATGCGTTGATAGGGTAAGGAAGGGAGCGGTGGCTGTCCATGACCATACAGTTGCTATGGAACGGCCAGAAAGAAAATTAGAGATAAAGGCACAGATGGAGGGATAGAAACAAGGAGGGTAGTATAAAAGTTAGATAGTTATGCCAGATTCTATCAAAGGCCTTCTATATGTCTAGTGCAAATGCAAAAGTTTCATCGAAGTCCTGTAAGGAGGATGACCAAGAGTTAGTAAGAGAAGAAAGATCATCAGTAGAGTGACCCCTAAGGAAATCATACTGGCGATCTGAGAATATATTATGAGAAGAGAGATGCTTACGAAAATTTGAAGTAAGAAAAGTTTCTAAAACTTTGGAAATGCAAGAAATATGAGCAATTGGACGACAGTTGGAGGGTCACCCGTCTTTAGGACAGGTTGAATGAGAGCAAACTTCCAGCAAGAAGGGAAGACGTTAGAGAAGAAACAGAGATGGAAGAGTTTGCCTAGGCAGGGAATCAGCACGGAAGCTCAGTATTTTAGTACAACAGGAGGAACACCATGTGGTCCGTAAGCCGCCTTAGTATTTAGCCCAGAGAGACTAGAAAGTATATCTTTAGAAAAGATTGGGATATTAGGTATAAGTAGGAGAGAGGGCGTTCGATAGGGAGGAATAGCACCAGAATTATCCAAGGTGGAGTTTTTAGTGAAAGTTTGGGCGAAGAGTTCAGCTTTGTCAGAGGAAGAAGTAACTGTAGAGCCGTCAGAGTGGAAAAGGGGAGGGAAAGACGAGGAAGCAAATTTGTGGGAGAGGTTTTGGCAAAATGACAAAAACTTGGGAAGAGCTATAGTTGGAGAGTTCAGTGCATTTATTGTTGATGAAAGAGGGTTTGGCTAGTCAAAGAACAGATTTGGCTTGATTCCAGGCAGAAACATAGGAAGAATGAGATTCTTGAGTTTGAAGGCGATGGTACCATTTGAATACTTCCTCCTTATGACAGACAGCAGTAGAACAAGCCTGAGTAAACCAAGATGTTTTTGCATTAGATTGAGAGAAATAAAATGGACTGTATGCCTCCATGCCTAAGAGGATTACCTCGGTAATGCGTTCAGTAGTTTCCGAGGGTTCCCGGCCATGGAAACAAAAATCATTGCATGGATAATCAAAGGGGTATTGCTGAAGAGTTTCCCAGTCGGCAGCACCAAAGTGCCACAAGCGCCACCGGCTTGGAGGATCGGGTGGCCATACCGGAGAAATAGGACAGGTGACAGAGAGTATAGGTTTGATTCCCGAAGGGAAGTAGAGAAAACCTAATATTTAGTAGGGCCCCGTAATCATTGACGACTTCGCCTATTAATAGTAATAGTCTCCATTCAACATCCTGCGCCAGCATTTTGAATAGCCCGCGCGGAAGTACCATGGAGTACTCGTCATAAGTGCACGCTTAATTCCCTTATGGGATTGTCATTTTGATCGGGTACCCTACAGAAAAAAACTCCGTAAAAATAAAAAAAATAAACAATAACTTAATATTTGTTATCATATGACTTGCCATATGCGTGGATTTCTCATGTTTCGCTTCCCCGACACCAGGCCCCCTAGCGGCCATCTTCGTCCTTCACTGATATACCAAGAATAAACTATGAAAATTAACGAATGGGAAGTGGGATGGTGGGAGGGCCCGAGTCGTCAATGATTACGGGGCCCTACTAAATATTAGGTTTTCTCTACTTCCCTTCGGGAATCAAACCTATAATTTAATAGGGCCCCTTCATCATTGACGACTTCGCCTGAATATCAAGACTGGAGGCGGGACATTCGTAAAATATCCTAGCCTTGGGGAAGAAGAATCCGGATAACATTTTCTTAAGTTTTATTGTATGCAATACAACATAAAAAAGGTATAAAAGATTTGCAAGCAGTGCGTGGCATTAAGAAACTGCTTGCTCATGGTCAGATCGTTGCAATCGAACGTATGCATGAAATACGTGGACACGCTTGTGTCCCCTAGAACTATAACTCTGCAGTAGTTAATCATTCCCTCCTTAAACTATTTGTACAGTAAATATATTTGTACACTTTGGTAAAAAGATACATAGTTGCAACTATGCGATATATCTTCTTAGAATTAAAACAATAAAATTAATACTGGACTGTAGAACCCGTCCTATCACAGCTTGTGATACATCACAATCTCCAAGGGTACAGAGGGGATATGGGCTATTCCGCACCCCCCCCCCCCTTATTAAAACAAAACAACTTATAATAGAACATTACCTACTGTACCCGTTGCCGTAAAGCTACACAGGTACGCTTTGGTTTATCTAGAGCAACAGACAGGTAGCGTGTAAGGAACGTATGATTGGAAGCCCAAAGTTGAGTCTTAGCAATATCATCAATTGAATTTTTTTTTAGAAATCTGAGGGATACTGCCCATTTCCTGATATCGTGAGCCCTGCCTATCACGCCGGGATTGCTTTCCCTGATAACGTCGACAAGCAAGGAAGCTAATTTTCGTTTCTTTACACGCATACCTGCTAGGTTTACCCATAAAGCACCTGGTTGGCGAGGTTGCGCAGCCCTCATAAACTTTGTGAGTGCTTGGACAGGACATAAAAGGTGATGAGTGAGGCCTCTCTTCAAGGCCGGGACGGATAATTAAGAAAAAACATGGTCCGAATGTTCGTTCTTAGCAATAAAAGTGGGAGACGGCACGATTTGAACATGGTCGTGCAGTCTCCCAAACCTGAGGCAGTTTGGTTCGTTGCTCATCACCGCCAGCTCAGACACCCGGTTTCCGGTGGCAAGCGCCATGAGGAAGACTGCCTTTTTTAACAGTGAGTCAAAATCCGGCGCATTAATATACTTGCGCGATTGAAGTACTTCTAAAGCTTTATCAAGTGACCAGGTGGGCATGAGCTGACGGGGCGGTGGACATAGCTTAAAACACACCCTCATAAAACCTTTCTCCTCCGCCTGCGGTATGGAAAGGCCAGTGAGATCAAAGAAGGGGGTTCTAATGGCAGACAAATGATTTTTTAATGTGACGACTGAAAAAAAATTCTGCTCGAATCGATAGTCTAAGTAATTGAAAATTAATGCTCCTGAGGCAGTAGTTTGGCCTGACTCAACAATCCAGATTGTAAAAGTTTTCCAATGGGATTGGTATTGTCTCCTGGTAGACAGAGTGTGCTGGTTCATTAACTTATTAGTGACGCTTGGCCCAAATTGAGTTAACCATTTGGCATAGTAAATAAACATAAGGCAAAACTGAGCGAGGTCCGAAGGTTGCCAATCGTTTCCAAGTGGAAAGCGGAGACCGGGAGGGACACTGGGGTCCTGCACCACTGTTGCAATTGGTGGTACCATACCTGGGCCGGCCATAGCGGCACGATCAGTGCGACCCGGCCCCGGTAATCCCTCAGCTTGTGAATGACTTTGCACATTAACACAGAGTCTGGTGGAGGAAACAGATAGATTGAGGTCCACCTGTTCCAATCCACCAGCAATGCATCGGGTCCCCCCCACCGGGATTACCCTGTGACGTGTGAGAAAGAGTGGGAGTCTGTGGTTCTCTGGGGACGCGCAACAAGTCCACTTGTGGACGGGTCGGCGTTGCAATCATCTTGTTGAAGATAGCCTGTTTGATTGTCCATTCTACTAGTGTGCTCCGCCGGCGAGCGAGAGCGTCTGCCCAGACGTTCGCCACGCCGGGGAGGTATGTAGCATGCAGGGAAATTCCTAGTGAGTCGGCTAGGGTAAAAATTTGTTCTGAAACCCTCAGCAAATCTCGTGACCTCACTGAGCCTTGTCTCTGAATACAAAAAACTGCAGTTTGGTTGTCCATTTGGAACGCTATCGACTTGTTTTTCATGGTCATGCCGTGAGTTTGAAGAAAGAAGAGGGGGACTAAAAGCTCTTGCTTGTTGATATGTGATTGGCTGTCTGTCAACCAGATGCCCTGACCCTGATGGCCCAGATTTGACTGATATCCCCAACCTAGTGTCCCCGAGGCGTCTGTGTCTACCCACACCGTAGGAGGGGGAGAAACCCATGTCACGACAGAGTAGAGGACTTCCTGCTTGGTCCAGACTGAGAGTAAGTTGTGGATTAATGGAGGAATTGGCCATAATTTCTTCTCCGGCAAGAGAGGGAACACTTTGTTGCCTTCCAGGATTAATCGCTTGGCTTTCAATCGGCCCAACTTGACAGTTAATTGAACCCAGTTGAGAGAACCGATCAGGGAATCCCACGTTTACCTGGTCGTATCCAGACTGTGGAGGAACCGGAACAGTTTCTTGCGAAATCTGCCACGGTTGTCCGCACTCTGAGTAAGAGTCAGAGCGGCGGTGTCCCAGACCAGCCCTATCCACTGAATAGTCTGTGCGGGCACAAGGTGAGACTTTGCCAAGTTCACTTTGAACCCTAGGTTTTGTACATGAGTTAACACTTGGTTTATATGGTCTTGACATAATTCCAAAGAGTTTGCCACTACTAGCCAGTCGTCCAGATACCAAAACACCTGTATGCCTCGAACTAACAGGGGTAAAAGAGCTTGCCGGACGAGTTTGGTAAATACTCTCGGTGCTAGGTTCAACCCGAACGGCATCCTCTGAAAGACATAAGTCTCGTGCCGGACCCTCAGAGCGAGGAATTTTTGGAACCGCTTGTTTATAGGGACATGCCAATAGGCATCTTTGAGATCGATCGAGCACATCCAACCTTGCGGCGGAAGTGCGAGCCTGAGTTGCTGAACAGTCAACATCCTGAAGGGTGAATTCTCTATAAAGGTGTTCAGGTGCGAGAGATCTAGAACTGGTCGCATCTGCACACTGTCCCTTTTTGGCACTAAGAAGAGTCTTGACGTGAAAACTGGCTGAATGGCATTGACCGGAATAAGGACCTGTTTGGCAATCATTTCCTGAAGTAGGGCCTCCTCCTCCTGAGACACCTTGGTATATTCCCGCGGCTGACGCAGTCGAGGCCGCCGGTGCCACCGCCAGGTGATTCCTTTGCTCACCACCTTCCTGGCCCAGGTATGCTTGGGCCCGGCCGAGCGGAATGAACCCAGGTGCAACCAGGGCTCGTCCTTCAAGGCAAACTCTCCAATCCTGTGTATTTGAGTTCGGCACTGGGATGTGGAGAATATGAGTGGCTAGTTTTTTGGAGGGGGAGGTGGGTTGGCATCGGACGCTTGACTAGTTTTGGCTGACGACGATCCCTGATTACCTTTGTAGGGGGCCTTACCCTTATACCCAGACTGCTTACCTTGTTTGGGTTTGTGCAGATTACCTCCCTGCTGAGGAGGCAGTCTGGGGTCTCTTGGTGATTGCTTGGCTTGGGGCTGGTGCGGTTTGTTACCGCCCTTTGACCTATGCAAGGGCTTCTTAGCCGGGTCCTTCCTAGCTTGGGAGGTAACCTGCTTCCACCCACTCACCATATTAAAAAACAGAATCCAAGTATCAGAGTTAAGGAGGGTGGCAGTAAGTACCGGGGAGAGAGTTACCCGGCGACCTATGTCCGCTGGCAACTTTCTCACCAGATGGACTCTCAGATCGTGGCGGGCTCGAACCGCTTCTAATATTGTAATTCTATTGTCCCCTAGTGACTGAATGGAGTTTTGAAGCAAGAGTCTTCGAGACAGCTCAGTAGCTCTTCTAACTTGGGGGTCAGCTATGGCCGAGATAGTACGTGAAAGAGAGGCGGCTACTTGGTGACTCACCAAGTACTGAGAGAAGGGGGGGAAAAGGTTCATCAAGGGAATGCAAGGACACTTAGGTGCCGCCAGAAATGTAAGTAAGTCTGATGACACTCCTTCAGCTTTGGCTACCGGCAAAGAAAAGTAAGTATGATTTTCTTGGGGAATCTGATGTGAAGATTTTGAGGTAAGAGTAGCAGCAAAAACCTGAGCTTCTAACTCCCAATCTACCCAAGGGCCTACTCCTACCTGCCCCATCTGCAGGACCGGAGTATGTGTTTGGTCAAGGACCGGAGTTGTAGCCAACTCCGGCGTAAGAGCATTCAGGGCTTTGACATCGTTGATGCCATCAGCCTTAGACCAATCAGCAAATAGTCTTGCAGATGCGGCGGGAGGAATGGCCGGCGCGGCTGAATAAACAAAATAATTCGGGTTGTACGAACTTGGCACACCCATAATTAGCACATCTAACACCCTCCCTGCCTCGTCTTTAGCCCTAAATTTACGGTTCATATTGATCTCAATATACCATCCGCCGGGAACTGGGGGGTCCCCTGACACCGAAGGTTGAGCTAAAAGGGGGTTCTCTGGTAACACAGGTACCCAAGAGCAGTCAGTATCATAGAGGAGGGGCATGGGGCCCTTCCTCTCCCTGCCGGCTTTAGCACCGCCAACAGCTCCGCATCGCCACTGAGAAAACTCGATCCTAATTTGAGTATTTCATATCCCAATTCCCTTTATTCATTGCATGAACAGTAGTTAAGTGCTTGTTTAACCTCCACATAGTTCTGTAGTTGCCGTGCATGTTATTTTATTGCTTTTCTGACTGATAAACATTGTTGTTTACATTTGTTATCCTAGCTTGTAGCAGACGACGCACGCGCACCTCTAATCGACCTAGCTTTGTATTTTCTTATTAACTCTAGTAGGTATCGTATTCAGTATCCTACTGTAGCTATATATATCTGTATTTTTAGTTGTTGCTTGCATGATCTTGTAGTAACCTTTGACTGATAACTTTGTTTATCTAAATATAATCCTGCTTGACTAGCCTACAGTGACACCAGCGCCATCTGTTGATACAGTATATTAACCCGGCAAGCGCGATAGGCCTCACGGAAGGCTTCCTATAGGGAACGCGATAGGCCTCACGGAAGCAAGACCATAAAAAAAGCTTTCCAAAAAAAAATAGGGCCTATCAAAACAAAGGAATTTGTCTCTAGGTGAGATAATTCCCCTCCAGTACTCATCCATGTAAATCTCACCCACCCCCCTCCCCTCCTTCCCCACCTTATTCCCCCCTCCCTCCCCTCCTCAATTATCACCTATTTTCCCTCTTATTATCATCATTTATCGGTTATTTTTCTCTCCCGCGATAATGTAGCACAAGTGGGTTGCAGAAAAGATCGTTATGTAACACCCAGACACCGGCCCACACCGCCCCGCTCGTCTCAGTTACCTCACAGACAGCGAGAGAGGAGGGTTGCCTGTGGCTCTCTCTCGCCTGAGATTATGACCGGGTGGCCAATATCTTCGTTTTTCACCACCCAAATGCTTTTCCCACTTATTTTAGCACTCTTGAAGGTTCATATATACATCATATATGTAAAATAAAAGCATACCGAAAACAAATAATGCTCTATATTGTAAATATAACGAATTCTGTCAGAATCCAAGGCTAGAAATGCACAAATAACTACCCTAGCCCCTAGGTCTATTTAGCGCTTGTCAGGTTAACCCCTTGTGTGCAGTTACACTTTATTTTTATATAATCTCTATTTGGTGAATTGTATATTTAGTCACATATTCTATTATATATATATATATATATATATTTTTTTTTTTTTTTTTTTTTTTTGCTTTTTTAGGTAGGTTATCACCCCTGGTAGCCTACTTCTGCATATTTCATACTTTTTTGTTTTTGGTTATTTTTGTTTTCGGTTAGTCTAGGCTATCATCCCTGGTGGCCTATTTCTGCGTACGGTACTTCAATTTTTAAATTTTCAGTTAGGCTATCACCGCTGGTGGCCTATTTCTGCGTACCGGTATTTCATAATTTTTTTTTTCGGTTATTTTTGTTTTCGGTTAGTGTAGGCTATCATCCCTGGTGGCCTATTTCTGCGTACTTCAATTTTTAAATTTTCAGTTAGGCTATCACCGCTGGTGGCCTATTTCTGCGTACCGGTATTTCATAATTTTTGTTTTCGGTTATTTTTGTTTTCGGTTAGTCTAGGCTATCATCCTTGGTGGCCTATTTCTGCGTACTTCAATTTTTAAATTTTCAGTTAGGCTATCACCGCTGGTGGCTTACCGGTATTTCATAATTTTTGTTTTCGGTTAGGATAGGCTATAACCCCTGGTGGCCTATTTCTGTTTAAATAAACATAAAAAAAAATTCGGTTCGGCTATCACTGCGTATTCAAATTTAATTTAGTTTTGTTTTAATTTTCGGTTAGGCTATCACCGCTGATAACCTATTTGTGTGTATTTCAACATTTTTTTTTCGGTTAGGCCTATTTAACCCTTCCACGCACATATGACGCAGAGGTTGCCAGATTATCAATAAGAAATAGAGTTCTCTCACTCTTATAATTACCTCTCCAAAATTAGTTTTCTGCCCACAGCTAACTCAAAGACAACTGCAGAGGTTGAAGTAACTAAACTAAAGGTTTCTAAATACCCCTGATGGTAACAAAGGCTTTAAAGTATCCCTAATAGGCTCAAAATCGCGTCATATGTCGGAGAGGGTTAAGTAAGTGAAGCGACCTGAAGGGAGTGAAGTATTTTTAAAGTGAGTTTAGTGTTTTTAAAGTGAGTGAAGTGATCTGAAGAAAGTGATCGTCACCATGCCTCGTGCCTGTACGAACTGCGCCGGTAGGTTTGGTGCTTCCATGTTTGCTCCTGTCGATCCACAAGTCTGCCGACTCTGCCAGCAACGAGAGGATTTGACAGCAAAATTGGATGAAGCCCACAACAAAATCAACGCCCTCACCAGGAAGCTGGAATCACTCCGAGAGTTTGTAACACTCAACGTTGGAGTATCACTAACTCCAATTGTTTCAACTCCAGCATCCACCACCGCCCCAACGTCATCTGCCAACAATCCAACACCTGCAGTAGACACTTTTTTTTTTTTTTTTTTTTTTTTCTATGTGATTGAGGGAGGCAAAAGGCATAACTGCCTATAGCGAGTGCCTCCCCCATAATTGAAAGAGTGACAGGGCCAAAATCAAGGGACGTTCGAGCCAAAATGCCTGGACACACGGAGTTTGAAGCAATTTAAGTCATAGGAAGAGGGAAAGACTGATTCTGGGAGAGAGTTCCAGAGCTCAGATGTTGAGTAGAAGAAAGTTTGAGAGTAACGTTTCACTCTTGGGTTGGAGAGTTGCACAGAGTAGGGGTGGGATTGAGTTGCAAGACGGGTACCACGTGCCCTACGTAAAGGAGGTGGTATGCACTGGGATAGCTCTGAGGAACACTGATTATTATAGTAGCGATAGAATAGCGAGAGAGATGCAACATTGCGGCGGAGAGAGAGAGATTGCAGAGAGTTGGTGAGTGGACGGGAGTTAATGATACGAAAGGCCTTCCTTTCAACTTTGTCTAGGAGAGCGGTGTGAGAGGAACCTCCCCACACATGTGAACAATACTCAATACAAGGGTGCACTATGCCCCTGTACAGAGCAAGAAGCTGTGCAGGGGAAAAGAACCCCCTAAGGCGGTTGAGCACACCCAGCTTCTGGGAGGCTGCCTTAGCAAGACTGGTAATATGGTCCTTCCAAATGAGAGCAGAAGAAAAAGAGACTCCAAGAATATTGAGAGAAGATGAAGGGTTGATTTTTGTATTGTTGAAGAATAAGGGATAGTCCGCTGGGAGATCCTGACGGGTAGATAGATGGAGAAATTGGGTTTTGGAAGCATTAAAGTTAACAAGGTTTTCTCTGCCCCAATTGGAAATAGTATTTAGATCAGAATTTAAGAGTTCTATGGCTTCATTACGTTTGTTGGCTGGGGCGTTCTGAAAAACTAATGGAGTAGTGTAAGGTTGAGTCGTCTGCGTATGAATGGATGGGAATTAAGGTACAGTTAAGGAGATCATTTATAAAAATTAGAAAGAGAATAGGAGATAGGACAGAGCCCTGAGCAACACCGGAGTTTATAGGGTGAGGAAGTGAACAATGGCCGTCCACAACCGCAGCTATGGAACGGCCGGAAAGGAAATTAGAGACAAAGGCACAGATGGAGGGATAGAAACCGAAGGAGGGTAGTTTAGAAATTAAAGATTTATGCCAGACTCTATCGAAGGCTTTCGATATGTCTAGTGCAATAGAAAAAGTCTCACCGAAGTCCCGAAAGGAGGATGACCAAGAGTTAGTAAGATATGAAAGAAGATCACCAGTAGAGCGACCCTTAAGGAAGCCATACTGGCGATCTGAGAGCAGATTATGAGAAGAGAAATGCTTAAGAAATTTGGAAGCAAGAATAGTTTCAAAAACTTTAGAAAGACAAGAGATAAGAGCAATTGGACGATAGTTGGAGGGTTGAGAGCGGTCACCCTTCTTTGGGACAGGTTGAATGTGAGCAAACTTCCAGCATGAAGGGAAGACGTTAGAGGATAGACAGAGACGAAAGAGTTTGCCTAGGCAGGGAGTCAGCACGGAAGCACAGTTTTTGAGAACAACAGGAGGAACACCGTCCGGACCGTACGCCTTATTAGTGTTAAGCCCAGAGAGGGTAGAAAGTACATCTTTAGAAGAGATTAGGATATTAGGCATAATAACTGCAGCAGATGCTTCTGACGAACCTGAGCCGACATCAAACCAGGACAGCCACCCTGTTCACCTTAGTCTCTCCCCCACTCCTCGTGCAAGAAGCCTGCTAGCACGAACAGTACCAACCCCTCGCCCCCGTTCTAACCACTCCTCTCCCCGACCTGTACGTAGAGTCCCGCCACCACAGGTTTCCGGATTTACACCAGTGAGGAACGGTGCACGGCCAACGCAGAAAAGGTCTCATCTACCAGTCACAATGTCAAACAGATTTGAGATATTGGTAGAGATGGAAGACGAACCAGAGGAGACCAGGCTCGTTGGGGATTCCATCCTACGAGGACAGGTCGAAGAGTTCTGCGACAGAGTCCCAAATCAACGAAAAAGATTTTGCATCTCAGGAGCTGGACTGGACGACATTGTGGAAGCCTTCGAAGATACCACAAAGGATGCAAATGAAAATACCCTTTTTGTCATCCATGCTGGTTCAAATGACGTCATGCGCACCAGATCCGAAGAGTTGATGGAGAAATATCGCAAGATGATCCAGCACTACAAAAACAAGTCAAGGAATATCATCATCTCAGGTATTCTCCCCAAGATCGACGCACCTGACAAATTCTACGACAAGGCCTTCAGCACAAATAGCCGACTAAAATATTTGTGTCTGAGGGAAGAAGTTGAATTCATCAACCTCTGGGACAACTTCTACAACCAGCCTACTCTGTTCCGCAAGGATGGCACTCATCTAAACCCTGTGGGTTCAGCACGCATGGGTCGTCTCCTACACGAAGCAGTCCGCAGCCATGGATCAAAAAACGCCATCCGAGAAGAAGCAGCAGTGACATAAATCATCCAACGCCAAGAAACAAATAGAGGCAACCGAGGACCACCAGCGATAAGGACCGAAGACAGCGAGGACCGAGGACAGCCATGAACATAAATGTAGATCCGACAAGAACCAAAAATATTATTAAAGAGCGTTCCGTGAGTTCTAAAATAACAAATTTAAAGGTTTTCTATGCAAACGCTCGTAACATACGCAATAAATTTTCAGATTTAGAGGAGATAGTGTTTACAGAAAATTATGATGTGATTGGCATAACAGAATCTTGGCTCAATACAGAAGATAGAGACTTTTTAGCAGAGTATTCACTTCCCGGTTATGTAATGTTTGAGAAAAGCCGAATAAATCGAAATGGAGGTGGCGTTTTACTTTATATCAAAGAAAGTCTTAACCCTACCCTCTTGTCAAAACCTCAAATTGTGAACGTCGACGCATCTTTTGTGCTAATAAAGAATAATAAAGGTACAAAAATAATACTTGCATTAATATACAGACCTCCAGCTCAATCAGTGCAAACTGACCGAGAAATTTACGAACAAATTGCAGATGTAAGTAACTCACAAGATACCGTAATTTTTGGCGACTTTAATTTACCTGTGACCAAGTGGGGTGATACTCTTACTTCACACTCCGGACATGACTTGTATACGAACTTGCAAGAGAGTTCGCTTTATCAATTTGTTCGAACGCCAACCCGTGGTAATAACGTTCTTGACATTGTACTTGCAACAAAAGAAGAATTAATAGAGAATTTGAATGTTGGTGATGAATTCAGTAACAGCGACCATCGTACGATAACTTTCACTTTAAAGTTTACTAGTAACGAACCAAATAGTAGCATCGAAAAAGTCCCTAATTTCAAGAAAGCAAACTTCCATAAACTTAGAGCTATGTTTAAAGAAACTGACTGGAGCTTTTTAATTCACAATAACGACATAAATACATCTTGGAAGTTATTCGAAGCCACTTACCTAAAAGCAGTGCAAGACTGCATACCATCGAAAATACGGCGTCCAGGCCATAATAATAAGCCCAAATGGTGGAATAAAGATATTTCAAACTGCCTGCTTGCTAAAAAATTTGCTAATGATAGATTAAAATCCTCACAAAATGACGAAGAACGGCTGAAATTTGTAGAGCTACGACGCAAAGCCAAAAAGTTAATTAAGCAAAGTAAAAAGACCTTAGAGTTACATATTGCGAATCAAAGTAAAACAAACCCGAAAGAATTCTATAGTTATATCAGAAAGAAAAAAGTAGTTACTTCAACTGTTGGACCGTTAGTCGATGAAAATGGAGAATACACCAAAGACGAAGTACAAATGAGTAATGCCCTGAATACCTTTTTTGCATCAGTTTTTACAACAGAAGACCTCAGTGATATCCCTACACCATCGCTGATTCAGATTGATAATTCAGATGTTTTAAGCAATATCACCGTTACAGAGAGAGAAGTATTGAATTGTTTAGATAAACTCAAGGTAAATAAAACGCCTGGACCTGATACAATCTCGCCTAGAGTTCTAAAGGAAGCTAAGGATGAGCTCTCCAAACCACTGACATTACTATTCAATAAATCCTTGCAGTCTGGAACTATGCCTGATCAGTGGAAGCTAGCCAACGTAACACCGATATTCAAAAAAGGCAGCAAGTCCCTACCCAGTAACTATCGTCCAATTAGCTTAACCTCAGTTGTATGTAAAATGCTAGAAACGGTCATACGAGACAGACTCGTAAATCACTTAGAGGAAAATAACATACTTAAAGATACTCAACACGGCTTTCGTAAAAAACGTTCCTGTTTAACAAACCTCTTAGACTTCTTCCATGATATCCTCAACCTCTATGATGAGAGTAAAGCTGTAGATATTATATACCTTGATTTTCAAAAGGCCTTTGACAAAGTTCCCCACAAACGTTTACTGCTAAAACTAAAAGCGCATGGAATACAAGACGGTGTGTTGAAATGGATAGAAAATTGGCTCAGCGACAGAAAGCAAAGAGTAGTCATAAACGGTAAGGCATCTAAATGGACCAATGTAAGTAGCGGGGTACCCCAGGGATCGGTACTAGGACCAATTCTCTTTCTAATTTACATCAACGACATAGATGAGGGTCTCACCTGTACAATCTCAAAATTTGCTGACGATACAAAAATTGCAAATAGCGTCCTCTCAAAAGAACAAGTTGACGATATGCAACACAATCTAGATAAATTGTCATGTTGGGCCCAAATTTGGCAAATGAGTTTCAATGCGGATAAATGTAAAGTACTACATATCGGATACCTAAATGAGAAAGCAAACTATTCGATGAATGGCACTCAGCTTAAGAATGTAAACAGAGAAACCGATCTGGGAGTAACAATATCGAGTAACCTAAAACCGAGTCAACAATGTTCAGAAGTTGTTAAGAAGGCTAACAAAATAATTGGCTTTATAGGCAGGTCATTTGAGCATAAATCCAAAGAAGTTATCCTAACCCTTTACAATTCCTTAGTCCGCCCTCTTCTGGAATACTGCGTTCAATCCTGGTGCCCTTATTACCAAAAAGATATAAACAAGCTAGAACGAGTTCAACGTAGAGTTACCAAAATGATACCTAGCCTAAAGAACAAACCATACGAAGAGCGTCTTAGAGAATTAAATCGATTTCCTTTAACCCAGCGCAGATTAAGAGGTGACTTAATTCAAGTGGTCAAAATCATCAAAGGCATCGACAATATGAACTGTAGTAAGTACTTCACTATCGACCAATCTAATTACACGCGGGGAAACGGTTGCAAAATTATTGGTAAATCTTTTAACTCACACGAATCTAAGAATTTCTTCTTCAATCGAGTTGTCAACTTGTCGAATGGGCTTCCCCGTAACGTTATAGACTGCATCACCGTTGATTCATTTAAACTCCGCCTAGACAAATATCTCGCATCAAACCCGCGACTGACTGCGTTTGTAAATTAATTACTTTATTTTATCCCCCCCTCAGTTACTAACCCATCTGTCCCCTACTAACTTCCTAATCCTGCCACGGACATTAGTTCCAGGGCAGTAATTCCCTTTCCAATGTTCCCTTACCCACTCTAAACCACTGTTTGGACACTTGATCCTCAGTGTTTTGGAGGACAAGCAACCTAAAGGGTCACTAGATCTGTTTTTGCTTGATTTCCTTTGTACTCCTTTGTACTTTGTACTCAGAGGTGCCTTATCTAAAGGGGGTGGGGGGACGTCAGCAACAACCCTTAAGGTGGTCATAGCTAGCGTCGCCGGCACTGTAGTGCTTGGAGACGCGGCTACCACCGGGGTTGGACAAGAAGGAATGAATTCTGGAGGATCAAGGGGCCTGACAACAGAAGTGCTAAGGGGCGCAGCTGAGATATTGACCGGGGGATCCGAAGAGGCAGGGACGTGATAATGTTGCATAACTTTATGCAATAACTCACTTATCTGATCAGAAGTCATCCATTTACTGTGGGAGTCTTTAGATGAGTGGGAACTAGCCTCAGAATTAATACCTGGGAGAGACTGGGGAGCCGGGGAGAACACACCATCCGCTGGCTCCTCACTCTGCTCCGAATTCTCTTGTATCTCTATTTCATTATCTGCCGGGGGCCCTGGCAAATCTGGCACTGATGATGGTAACATGTCTATGTTACCGTCCTCAGCTTGTTCAGGAATGACGTTAAAAAGAGAGGGTTCAGATTGACGCCAATAACCCCCTGCCGCCACGGGCTGGGAGTCTTGAATCACTGGAGAGCTGAACTGGGACCCCGCCGGATAACCCCTGAACTGGTCGGCTAGAACCCTACTCGGGCCTGTCGACCTAACACTACGGGGAACAAAATTAAATTTTGGTATGGCAAAAGTAACATTAGGAGGCACACTCAAGGATTGTTCATGACTAGGCGTGTGGATTCCAATATTTCCGATCCTATTACCGACTCCCCCGAATCACGTAGCGGCGTGTCGGAGGGGGGTAGGAGGTGGCGGCTGAAGAGTGTCCTGCCGGCTGCTCGTCGTGTCCTCATAGTCCTCTCTCCGGCGTTTGTGAGACCGGGAAGACTCAGAGGTGGAGTGGCGAGAGTGTTTGCGGGGGGGACTTCGACCTTGACCTCGACTTCCGCCGTGGGGAGGGCGAGCGCCTCCTCTTGGGACGGTCAGAGGGGGGAACCTCGGTGACTTCGCTCTCACTGCTACTACTCACTACCTCTTTGCTGAGGGCTTTCGATTTGACTTTAGGTCTTACAGATTTAGAGGAACCGGGTTTAACCAGTGGTGACATAATAATGAGATTCTCCCATAGAACTTCGTCATCGCAGTGAAGTGCATTATGGGCTGTGTCCTTTGCATAAGAATTAAATGTGGCTTTAATCTCGTGTAATGCTGCTAGGCATGATAAGTCTTTCTTGGCCACTAAGGTGGTTTTCAACTCAGAGCAAATAGAACATCGTTTAGATAACCACAAGCCTCTAGAACGATCTAAACATTTGACACATTTGATGCACAGTTTGTGAGCAAAAATAGGCAAAAGTGAGCAGGTAGGAGTAACGCATAGTTCAAATCTAGGCATGGTGCCTTAATGAGAGGTTCCCCCCCACCACCGGGATCAGTTGTCCAACTCCGCCGGAGAAGCAGTCTCTGGGCCTGGAATTTTTTTCCAGGAATCGATGCTCATAAGGATAACTTGCGAGGCATTAAACATCCTAACCCGAATCCGTCCGAGAATTAGCTATAGTGTACCACTACTCTAACCTTCCGCCGGATCCGTCTAGCTGACTTTCAACTACTTACCTGTGACGAGAGCCACAGGTCCCTTGACCTTTTAGGGTCTGATCATTAATGAAAAAGTTTGCAAAACTAATCTTATCACTTCTCGTACACTCGATTCGTGGCGCCGAAGACGATAAGGTCTCAACGTGTCACTGGGTCAGTCAGGGCGAGTTAACCCGGCGGGCCGAGTTTGTAGCCCTTCTAGGAATGCAATTCCGCCGGGAGAGTGTGGTTCAGCTAAACCACGCTGGGATCCTTTGAATGTTCCTACCCGTTAG
>JBAKBP010020278.1:0-42933 GCA_037953745.1 Lithodes maja
GGATGCTTTTTGCCTTCTCCCCTCGAGCTCTCGTTGTCGGCTTAACTAATTTTGTGTAGTTTTTATTTTCTCTTTCTATGTTTTTCCCCTTCTGTTCTTATTCTGTCCCTTTTGGTTTCATTTTGTGGACTTTTCCTCTTTGTTCAAATTATGTTCGGTTGGGTGAGTGAGCTGGTCTTTGCTGGGATTGGAGCTTTGACCCGGGACCAATTGTGGTGACAGTGGTGACATGTCGGCTCACCCGAGAGTTTTAGGACCTGTGGTTCGGTAACATGCCTAATGTTATGGTTCCTAGGCGGGACCATCTCCGTAGTGCGGCTCCGGATCCAGGGGTGCCGTTCCTTGGAGGTGGGACTCTTGGCTTTCTGACCGGTAGCCCATAATTATGTAACGACTGGAGATGTTTGCATCGTTTCATGCCCTCAGTCTCATCAAGCGGGTTATGCTTACACTTGAGCCTCTCTTTACATTTTAATGCCATCCCCTTCCGAGGGGTAGGATAGGAAGCTGACACTTGGGACTCTGTCCCCACTTGTGTCGTTGGTGAAGGTTTAGGGCTCCATGTTTCGTAAAGGTTGGCTTACTGGTATCCCTCCCGTCATACCTTCTCTCCGCCTGGTCTGCTTAGTACACTCCTGGAACAGCATGGCTTGGTATTTATGGCTGGTGTTACTGTAACTCCTCCCCTGGTTCCGACTTTGACACTGACGACGACCTCTGGCGCAACTTCTGACATTTCCCTGGATCCTTCCCACCCCGTCGAGGGGCTTTCAGTAGCCTCCTCGGCTGCAATAGT
The DNA here is from genome assembly GCA_037953745.1 of Lithodes maja. NCBI lineage: Eukaryota > Metazoa > Arthropoda > Malacostraca > Decapoda > Lithodidae > Lithodes > Lithodes maja. Next base: position 797 of record JBAKBP010020278.1, read on the forward strand.
AGGAGAGACTCATCCCTCTCCCAAGCCACTCTTACCTCCTTCATCTAGTTCTACTGGCCCTGTAACATTGGAGCCATATGTTCCTCCCAAATCCAAACCTCGTCCACGTCGTCCTACCCCGCCAACTTCTGTCCAGCTATTTCAGACTATTTTTGGCTCCAGTAAGTGGCCTAAATTTTTTAATATTAATTATGACATAGGTGATGATCTTGAGCTTGACTCCATACTACGCCATGACATCGGTGATGTTGAAATCCGTATGGGTACGGATGGCTGTCGCCTCCTTGAAGCTCGGACTGAGGCTCAGTCTCGTTCTCTTCAGGAGTGGTTGGTCGATCCGCCGTCCCGAGTTTCCATCACGCGGCACAAGACTCTTAATAACTGTGTTGGGACAATTGTTATCCCTCCTGAGATCCGTATTGATACACCATTTGAGGACTCTGCATCTCGCATCCTGGAGAACATGGGCCCATCTGATACTCCAGCACTGAAGGTTGAGACGTACCTGTCTCGGCGCGGTTCCCAGCGTGATGGCCCCCTCCGTATCGCTAAGCTGACTTTCGAGGGACGTGACTTGCCCCCTTTTGTTCGGATAGCGGGCCGGCGGCTGGCTGTACGAAAACATGTCCCCCGCCCTAGACAATGCCAGAGTTGCTGGAAGTTTGGTCACCCGGCCAAGTATTGCCAAGAGAACCCGAATTTATGCCCCCTGTGTGGAGGTTCAGCTCATCTTCGGGAGGCTTGCACTGCAACCTCCCGTATCTGCCTCAACTGCGGTGATCCCCATGCTGTCTTTTCCGACACTTGCCCGCATTTTCATTATCATAGTGCTATCCTTGATTTGAAACTGAGTCGGGGCTTCTCTCACAGAGCGGCTATCTCCCATTTGAAGGAACAGGGTCTGTTACCTTCCTTGACGTATGCTAGGGTGGCTAGGTCTGGTTTACGACCTACTCTCACGCATCCTCCGCTTTCAGTGACTCGCCCTCTTCCAACCAATCGCTTTTCGCCACTCCGGGACCTACTGCCAGTGCCGCTTCCCCCTCCTGAGGTAGCAGGGGACCCTGTTCAGTGTCCTCCCTCCATCTCTCCTACTGCTTTGCCTTCCTCATCTAAGGTGACTACTAGGAGTAATTCCAGTGTTATTCTGGCCCGAACTGATGTTTCTTCCTTGCGCAGTAAGGCCTTCTCTCCTCCCTTTGATCCTGCAACTAAGAAGAGGAAAGGTTATGACTCTCCTCCTACGGATGGATCTGCCTTGTCTCCCAGGCATGTGCCGAGTCAGGATAGGAGGAGACCTCGCCTTCTGACATCTCCGCAGGTCTCATCAGCTCCTCTGACTCCTTCCCATGATGATATCGAAGCCCAACTTGCAGACATCGATGGTCCACTTATGGAAGTCGATACCTCCCCGCCTCCTGCTAAACATGTTTCCCAGTGTGGCTGTGATAAATGCTTTATAGACTATATTGGCCCCGCTATTAATGATAATGTGCATGACTTACGTGTAAAGGTTGATCACTTTATTGCCTCCTGCCACCTTCCTTCTGACTTTGCAGGGTCTCATGATGCCCATTGTATATGTGTTAATTGTATTGGTCACCTGGCTGTTCAACCAACAGCATTAGTGGAAAGGATTCAACGCGAGGTTTCTTCTCCCCCCGCACAATTGCCTGTGCTCCAGGTCCCGCCTTCCCAGTGTGTGTTACACGCCGCTTCTGGGGACGTGCCTGGTCGTCCTCCCCCTCACCCTCTGCCTGTACCCCTCCCCAATGTTGCCCGTATTCAGCGGGCTCAAAATCACAGTAATTTAAAATCAGTGATTACTCATGAACCATCATAGTATACTTCAGTGGAACATGAACGGTTTCGCCACTAGGCGTCGCCTTGGCGAAACTCAACGTTTACTTTGCTTGCATACTCCTCTGTGTGTCTGCCTCCAGCATGTAGGCCCTGTCCTTGACTCGATAGGTGCTTATTATGTTGCAGCTGAGTCACCTGTGCGTGATGGTCATCTTCGGACGGCCATCCTTTTACATCGCTCTTGTGCTTTTCAACCTGTTCCATTGTTAGATCCCCCATTCCAAGCTGTTGCTGTTAGGGTATCCCTTCCTAATGGTACAGCCCTTACCATCTGTAGTGTATATAATCAACCTAGTTGTAATTATAACATGTCTAGGTTGCCCCATCTTTTACGGTGTCTTCCTCCTCCATTTTTAATTTTAGGTGATTTTAACTCCCACTCTCCGGTATGGGGTTGTTCTTCTGCTGATGCACCAGGACGCCTCATTGAGGATCTGCTTTTAAACTCTCCCCTATGCTGTCTTAATGAAGGTCCCCACACTTTTTATTCTTTAGCTCACTCTACTTCCTCTGCAGTTGATCTTACTTTGGCATCGGCTGAGGCAGCGTCCCTTTTTACTTGGTCTGTTGTTGCTGACCGGTTTACTAGTGACCATCACCCTATACTATTGACTCCCACGTCCCCTAATGCGTCAAGTCAGTTAGCCAGGTATAACCTTGCTAAAGCTGATTGGGACTCTTTTAGTTCTCTTTCAGCTGACATTGGGGTTTTTCGTGATGATGATTCTCCTCATGATAATTATATGTTTTTCAAAGATTTTATTTGTTCCGTTGCTGATAGCACAATCCCTCGGTCATCCAGTGCCCCTCACCCTCGACGGGTCCCGTGGTGGTCCCCTGAACTGTCCAAGCTAGTTCGATTAAAACATTGTTTGGAGCGTCGCCTTGCTCATTCCACCCGTCACCTACGGGATGCTCGGGCATCGCTGGCAGCTGATGCGCCATTACATGTTTGGGTGAAGTTTGTTACTGCTATGTATTTTATCAGCGAGGTGAAACCCTACTATAATAAACTGTGTGCAATTTTCAAACGTACTGTTATCTCACAGAAGAAACAGTCGTGGCAGTCATATGTCTCCGGATTGGCCCCCCGTACGTCTCTGTCTTTAGTTTGGAAGAAATTTCACAAGATTACTGGTACAAACAACCGATCTCCTGTTCATTCGGTTTTTGATAATGCTTCCGCCTCTCTGTTGTTTGACGATTATTCCATCTCGATGGCTCATGCTAGTCATCTGGCGGATGTAGGTAGTGACACTAATTTACCCCGAGCGTTTGTTTCTCAGAAACGTCGTTCTGAGGCACGTTCCTTGGACTTTCGTGGGGGTACGTCCTCCCCTTACAACAGTGCTTTTACCATCGATGTCCTCAAGGTTGCCTTGCGGGATTGCAAGGATGCTACCCCTGGCCCAGATGGAATTTCCTATAGTATGCTTCAACACCTGGACGGTGAGGCTCTTACTTTTTTATCTGGTGTTTTTAACCAACTATGGCAGCATGGGTACTTCCCTCCTGATTGGAAACATGCTTATACAGTCCCCATTCCGAAGCCAGGCAAGGACCCTAGTTTACCCACCAACTCCCGCCCGATTTCATTGACGTCCTGCATAAGCAAATTATTTGAGAAGATGGTGCACCCTCGGCTCTTATACTTTGCTTTGAACCATAATCTCATCTCTCAATCACAGTCTGGGTCCCGCCCTCAACGCTCCACGCTTCATTCTTTGGCCTGTTTGGAGGATCAAGTCCGGCGTGGGTTCGTGTTGGGTCACCCCACCGTGGCTATTTTATTTGACATCACTAAGGCCTATGACACGACTTGGCGCTATCGCATTCTCCGTATCTTATCTGAGTCTGGCATGCGTGGCTCACTTCTCCGATTTTTGAAGGGTTTCCTCTCTGATAGGACTTTCCAGGTGATTGTCAATGGAACCCTGTCTCGCCTACACTCTCTTCAGATGGGCATCCCTCAGGGGAGCGTTCTTAGTAGCACGCTGTTTGCAATCGCCATCAACGGGGTGGTGTCCTGCCTCCCTCCTCAAGTCTCCCACAGCCTTTATGTGGACGATTTCGCAGTTTACTATACCTCACCCAGTTTATCTCATATACAGCGATGCCTTAATACTGTCTTGGGGGACGTTACCCGTTGGGCGTCTTCTACGGGGTTTACATTTTCCAGCGAGAAAACCAAGGCGATTCTCTTTTATCGTGACAAACGTCACCTACATGGTCAGACTATCTCCCTCTCAATGTCTGGACATCGGCTACTATTTTCTGATCAGGTTAAGTTCTTGGGGCTCATCCTTGACACACATCTTAACTGGTCTGCCCATGTCAAAGACCTTAAGGCGCGGTGCCTCAGACGTCTTAACGTCTTGAAGAAATGTCATCATGTTACCTGGGGTGCTGATCGTCGGACCCTCCTTATGTTATATACGGCCACGGTTTTGTCCGTCTTAGATTATGGGTGTGCTATTTATGGCACGGCTTCCCAGACCACGCTCAAAACCTTGGATCCTGTCCATCATCTTGGTATCAGGCTTTGCACTGGAGCTTTCAAGTCGTCTCGCATTACGAGCCTTCTCGTAGAAAGTGGCCAGCTTCCTCTCCCCCTCCATCGAGAGCGTGTAATTATGAATTCTGCTCTGCAGTTGCTGTCTACTGAGTCACCTGCGAGCAACTTGTTTGACCAGGTGGGGGAGGATGACTTCCCTCTAGCATTGTTACCGTCTTTTCCGGTTTTGGCCCACAGACTCTTTATGCACCATGATTTACCCATGCCCCTTCTGCAGGCGGCTGACCCCTCCATCCCGTATTGGCTTTTATCATCACCTATGGTTTGTACGTTCCTTGCTCAAGGTTCTAAGTCCTCGCTCCCTGCTGTTCAGAGGTGTGTCGCCCTTCAGCATATGCTCAGTCATGCCCCTGCCCGTGTCATATATACTGATGGGTCTAAGAGGGATGGGAAAGTTGGTTGTGCTGCAGTTTCAGAGGCTTCCGTTTTTAGCTTGGCTTTATCCCCATATTCGTCTGTTTTTACTGCTGAATTGCGTGCATTGTTGGGGGCGGTTGATCTGGTCCCTTCCTTTCCAGTCAACACCCCTCGGGTGGTTATTTATAGTGACTGCCTGAGTGCCCTTCTGGCGTTACAAGATCTTTCTACGAGAGATCCACTTATTTCCACTATTCTCCGCCGAATACATGACCTTTCCTTGGCCAATTGGAAAATCCAGTTTTGCTGGGTTCCTGCACATGTGGGCATTGCGGGTAATGAGAGAGCAGATCGGCTCGCTAAAACAGCCTGTATCGGTCCAGGAGCAGGTCCTCTCTTGCGCCTGTCTGACATGAAGGCCGTAGTTCGAGAACTCGTCTATCGTGCATGGCAACATGAATGGTCTTCTCAGCCCCTTACCATCCATCTTCGTGCTATCAAGGATGCGGTTTCCGTGTGGCCTTCCTCTTTTCAGGCCAGGCGCAGGGACCAAGTCGTCCTCACTCGTCTCCGAATTAGTCATACCCGCTACACACATGGACACTTAATGGCCACTCCACATGCTCCTCCCCCGTGGTGCGCTACTTGTGACACAGGCATTACTGTGCGGCACTTTCTCGTCGAATGCCCACTATATGGTCGACAGCGGCAGCGTTACTTTTCTCAGCTTTCTCTTCAGTCTATCCTGTCTGACACTCCTTCCTTTAATATTGCCAACTTATTTGCTTTCCTTAAGGAAATTAACATCTTTCATCTGATCTAATGTCTTATACTTTCTTCTAGTCATATCTTTTTTCCTGTTGTTTCTTTTCTTTCTTTTTAGGATGAACGCGTTTTATTGATTTTACCCCTATTTTTTCTGTTCTTTTACCCATTTCCGCTTTTAGCCTCTCCCCAGCCTTATGAGGGCTTTTGCCCAGTAGGCTGTAGACAAATAGTTTTTATTATTATTATTATAACTATCTTGATGGTGTAATTCACATAACTATCTAGTGACAAAAGGAACAAGCAATCTGAAGGCACGCTGAGTAAGAAGTGGGATTGAATTTATGATTTTCATACAAAATTCATCATAAACATTTTCATGTTTTTCATTAATACATATCTGAGGATAGAAGATCAATCAGAACTTCTTTTGCTGGGTCGTCATCCATGTCTGGCAGTTAAAGGTCTTGATATCCATCTATCTCTAGAAATCATGTCTTCTGAAATATAGCCAGTGACCCTTTAAGATGTTCAAATGTGTTGTGATGTTTTCTTTTATCTCAGGTAACACACCATCCAAGTTTGAAAAATGTGCAATGTTACTTTGGTGAACTCCTCGTAAACTGAATTTTTCCTAGATTAGAGGGGCTATTTTCTACAATGTCTTCCCTGTTTCTCTAAACCTATAACAGGTTAGGCCTAGTCATGTATAGCGTAATATAGAATTAATATTGAGTTTTCAGGTACGATATATTTACCCCATGCCATGCATCACTGTAAATGCGAAATCCCCGGATGAATAACAGGGGTGCTATGGGCTCTCTGCGAGAGGGCTGGTTATCACACAGAGGCCCACGTCTCTTCAACAAACTCCCACGGCGAGTAAGAGACATGAGGGACATCTCGTTAGACAACTTCAAGAGAGCCCTAGATGTCGAACTGCAAAAAGTGCCAGACGAGCCCATCCTCGCAAGGGAGCGAGCTGTCGCTTCAAACAGTCTACTGCACCAAATCACCACCCATAACGAGGGGCGTCGCGCTCCTTGGTGCCGCTAGAGGAGCGGCGAACACATCCAAAGGTATCCAAAGGTAAGGTAATTGGTTAGAGTGTAAGTTCTGTATGTGGTACAGGTCTCGCTCACTATCCGATGCCTGATTTACGATATTATTATATGTTTTTGGGTTTGGGTTTTGGCTGGTCCCAGAATGCATCTCCATTAACCCCATAAAGTATAGGGTTTGCACTGAATTTGGGTGTGAGCATCCTAGGTTCGAATCCCTGGACTGCCACATGTATTTGTTGATTTCATTAATTGAGTTTAGGAACATAACCCAATGATATATCGAGGGAGACCTGTATCCTAGGTTTGAATCCCGGGAGGATCACATGCTTTCATTAATTTCATTTGGGTGTTAAAAATATTGACTTTATTTTAATGGAGTCTCTTAACCAAAACTTCCAAGATCCAATACACATTTCTTTTCTGTTTTTCTGATTTTATTCAGATTAGGAAGGGCCTTCTCCTTGGTGACCTAGTTGTGTGTGAATTTATTATTTTGTTTTATTTATGTTGTGTTGTGGTAGGACACTGTCACACGAGCGCTTTTTCCGTCAATTTTCCATGGGCAATTTTTTTTTCTGGTGATATTTAGGGATATTTTGCATTGGAATCGGAAACTAGATCGAAGTTAGATAATGTTAGCTGGTTTAATTATCATGGAACTTGTATTTAGAAGCTACCAGACAACAATTACCCGTAAAAATTTACTGAAAAAGCGCTCGTGTGACACCGGCCTTATCCCTGTTCGGGCTCTGTCTTGAGTCGGCCACCCCCAGCTATGGGGTATGTGCCTGAGTATATACATAATGAAGGATATATGGAGGTAATTGAGATAGTCTTTACCCTTATAATTGCCACAGATCCTAGTCTTTACCCTTATAATTGCCACAGATCCTTGTTATGCTGCATAAAATAGTCTTATGAAAGCATGAATAAACTGTCAAAATATGTCCCAATATTCAATAACTCACAATGAAATTAATGACAGCCCATGATCCTCTGAGGATTTGAACCAAGGACTCCACATTGTCAGTAATGGAGTAGTTTTTATAATGCAATTAAGTGTAAGAAAATTGGTTACTAGGGATTGAAGCTATTTGCCTCGTTACGGTGATTAAACAATATGTACTATATTCCATTTTGTTCTATTTGATGGTAAATAGCTATGTTACTATCTTCAATGTCCCGGACTTCCCAAATTGACTAATTCCTTGAACGTGACGATGGTGCATTGTTATGTGTGCGATTCCCCCCTGATACTACTCTCCTTGACGCGGTTGGGGGGCTTCGGGGTCGGCGACTGGAGCTTGATGGGGGATGGTTGTGGTACTTACCCTTCCTATCTCCCCTCGAGCTTTCGTCCTCAGCTTGACTAATTTTGAGTAGTTTTTCATTCCTCATTCTATGATTTTCCCCTTCTATTCTTATTCTGTCCCATTTGGCTGTCCTCGGGCAGCCTATATCTCATGTCTCCCTGGCCTGGCTAGGTAGCAGACTCCTGGCCTGATTTGTCTCTTCGGTTGCTGATGTGGCCGGACTGGCTTGATTCCTTTCGGTAATGCATTTTTTGCTTCTCGATGAGATTTTTTCTACCTTCGACCTGATCTTTCATTCTTCGCCCTGATCACTTCTTGGTTGGTGTTGCGGTGTAGCAGTTCTTGCCTCATCCTTCGGCCCTGCCCTATGAGAGCTCTGATGTGGAGCTCATGTGGTCCGGCTGAACTGGTGAAATGGCGAGAAATGTCTGCGTGTCTTCACCTTCCTTGATTTGTTCCCCTACTGCCCTTCCCTCTCTATCTTGACTCGTTTAGTTATATATCTTGATCGAATCCTTCGGGCCAGCCCTATGAGAGTTCTTTTGTAGAGCTCAGTGATCTGGTTAAACTAATATTAAAAAAAAAAAAAAAAAAATATGTGTGCGATTAGTTATTAGTGCGAGCAGGTATCCTGGACGGAGTCATCCAGCCTCTTCTGATAACTCAGAAGGGTTGGATGGTGCCCACATCGTATGTCTAGCCAGGTGGACTCTGAGGAGGGTTTCTGAGGGATGGACTTTAGGGGGCCGTGCATGTAACTGAGTGTTGTCTTTGAGTGGCTGGGTGATTTTAATATGGATATGCTTCTGGAGGCTGGCTTGGGGTGGGCAAGGGAGGAGTGAAGACAGTATTTGTGTATGATAACGAGTGGTAGGTGTTGTTTTGATATTCCCTTGGTGTGTGTGTGTGTGGATGTTCTGGGATGTCCAAGTTTTGGTTTGTTTATTTTGCAAGTTTTACATTGTAATTCCTTGGTGTCTGTGGGTGTGCTGCCATGTAGTGGGTGGTGTTGGTTTGTGGAGGCTGCAGCCAAGAATTGGGTACCTCTGGTATTTGACTTTGAGGACTTTGGTTTCTTGATGTAGGTGATCTATAGGTGTAGTAGCTGTGCAGCCTGTGAGGATTTTTAGGGCTTTATTCAAAATAGCCTGCAAGGCCTTGTGATATGTTTCATCTAGGTTAGAAGCCCAGGCAGGGCTTGCATATCCCATCACTGATCTTATGCATTGTTTGTATACTGTGGTGGTAGTTTCTTTGTTGTGTCCAAATTTGGTTTGAGCAAGTGACCTGAGGGCGTTCTGGGTGTCTGTTTATTTTTTATGTTTGTGATATGTTGATTGAATGTCATTAGAGTATTATATGTTACTACAAGGATTTTGGGTGCGTGTGTGTGTCTTAGGGGGGTGTTGTTTATGGTGAGGTGCGGGGTGTTTTTGTATTCAGCTGTCCAGCTTGTGAGGAGGGTTGCAGTGGATTTGGCTGGGGCCAATTTGAGTCTGTTTATAGTGCACCAGTCATGTAGTGTGTCTGTAGGTTGAAGGAGATGTGTTGCTCTGTCTGGGCCTTGGTGTGTGTATGTGAGTGTTAGGTCGTCTGCGTAGGAAGCTATATTTATTTGGGGTGTAGGTATATCATGCATATACAGATTGAAGAGTGCGGGCGACAGGACGGATCCTTACGGGACGCCGTTTGTGAAGTTTCTGATGCTAGATAAACTGAGCGGCAAATTATACTTGTACACGTCTGCCTGCTAGGAAGTTGGCCAGCCACCTTTTTATGTTGTGCATGTTTGATGTGTTGTAGATTTTATTTGTTAGGTTGTGGCGGGGCATGGCATCGAAGGCTTTACTAATGTCGAGTGTGGCAAGTAGTGATCGGAGCTGATGCCGTCAAAAGCTCTTTGTGTAAGGTCTGTAAGAAGAGTGTTTGTGGAGTGTAGTGGCCTGAAGCCACTTTGTGTTGGAGCTAGGTAGGGGTAGAGCGTGTGTGGTCAGTTGTAGTACGAGGCGTTGTGATACTTTGGAAGGGGTGCAAAGGAGTGTTATGGGGCGGTGTGAGGGTTTGCCTTCCCCTCGGTAGTGCATTTTATATTTTTTACATCTCGCTGTGATTTTTTGTTCCTTAATCTTGATCTGTCACTCGTGGCCCTTGTTCACTTGTTGGTTGGTGGTGGAGTGTGTGTGTTTGCCTCATCCTTCGTCCCTGCCCTATAAGAATTCCGGTGTGGAGCTCATGTGGTTTGGCTGAACTGATGACATATCCAGAAATGTCTGCGTCTCTTCACCTTCCTCGTTTGGTGGTGGTGTTTTTTTTATACTGTACCCTGTTCAAAATAAGTATGCCAAAAGCTCTTGAACATTAACCTGTATAACTCGCAAACGACTAAAGTAATCGAGCTAATATTTCAACCATTTGGGAAGAGTGAGACGGAATAGGTGTGCCAATTTACAGTCCCTTTGCTAAAGTCACTTTTTTGAGTTGCAGAGGTTAGGGCTACCTACCTACTTAACAACCTAACTACCTACCTTACCTTACCTTACCTTACCTACCTACTTACTTACCTACCTACCTACTTACTTACTCACCTACCTACCTACTTACTTACCTACTTACTCACCTACCTACCTACTTACTTACTTACCTACCTACTTACTTACCTACCTACTTACTTACCTACCTACTTACTTACTTACCTACCTACCTACTTAGTTACTTACCTACCTACCTACCTAACTACTTACTTACCTACCTAACTACTTACTTACCTACCTACTTACTTACCTACTTACTTACTTACCTACCTACCTACTTAGTTACTTACCTACCTACCTACCTAACTACTTACTTACCTACCTAACTACTTACTTACCTACCTACCTACTTACTTACCAACCTAACTACCTACCTACCTACCCACCCACCTACTTGCCTACCTACCGACCCACCCACACACCTACATTACTTACCTACCTACCTACCCACTTACATACCTACCTAGTTGCCTTCCTACCTACCCACTTACCTACCTGCCTTTACTACCGTGTTTAATTATACCATTAGACGATTATATTCAGCTTAGGAAGGACCTCTACATGGGTATACACTATCTCAATAAAGTCCCAGACTCCCATAGATTAGTCCTAAGCTGCATGAAATTGACTATTGATTGCCATGTTGATAGATGTGAAACATGTTCTTTCTGTGTTATGTACAGTGTACATATAATAATTGTACTACTGTGATTTTGTAATTAAATAAAAATGAATAAACTTTAAAATTTTGTATCATAAAACCTTGTTCTTCACCTATGTATTATCATTGATACACATACATATTCAAGACACATGCTGTACATATAGGCTACACGCACGACACATACATACAGTACATACTAGACATATAAAACACAACATGCATGAAAACAATTATACCAATACACGAAAAGTATAACTCACACAGTTGCACATACCCACACACTTACATACATATATTGACACCAAAAGCAGAGAAGAGATGAATGCTATTATCAAAATAAAGGTAATAGTTTATAGTAATGCAAACTATAAATATCCTTAATAAACATTGCAAACATATAATAATAAAGTTTAATTCACGAGTGTAGTTTTCTTTTCCCTATATCAAAAGAAAAAACTAACCCTCGTCACATCATACTGCTCGAGGACAGCCCTGTGCGGGTCTCAAAGCTACAACTACTAATATAGTGAAATATGGCACCATTTTGTAGTCATATAGTTGGTTAGTGGACGTTTGGAGTGGCATAACAGAAGCCATTTTGGGGACAACTTGGACATCGGGTGCCATTTTGGAGGCAAAAAAATGATCAAAATGGCAGAAAAAAACTAATAAATAAAGAGGAAAATGTAACTCAGTTCATAAAAATAAATGAATGATAAGAATGAGAGGTGAGAATATGAACAGGCAATTAGGGCTAGGTAGAACGAAAGAAGGCACCAACCCTCGCGAGATAGCACTTTTCCCGCCATTTTGCCCCCTGGACCCCCTACCAGACCCCTACCCACCCCCCTCCCAGGCCTATGACAGCACAGCAACCCCCCCTTATGATGTGCTGTTCGAGAGAAACTTCTATGCAAACCTAACCTCACGAAAAATGATCAAAATCGAGCCAGTGTCCCTTCCTCCCTCCCAGGTCTCTCTCACCAAACCTCACTTTACATCAAACCTAACCTAACATTTGGGTCTTTTTCCAACAGATCATAAGCTATGGTTGCTGAGCTGACTTAGGTTCCCGCCATTTTGCCCCCTGGACTCCCTTCCCACCCCCCTCCCCCCCTCCCAGGACTATACCAGAAAATTACCAGGGGGTAAGAAATTCCAGATTTTGACCCAATTTTCGTGAGGTTAGGTTTGAGTAAAAGTCTCTCCCAAACAGGAAATCATAAGAAGGGGTGTTGTGCTAATGTAGTCCTGGGAGGGGGGGAGGGAGGGGGTCAGGTAGGGGGTCCAGGGGTCCAATGGCGGGAAAAAGATCAGGGAGTACCAGGAGGGAACTAACACGATTTGGGCCATTTTTAGTGCTGTTTGGTCCTCAAGATGGCGGGAGGTGGCCTATCGAGGTATTTTGTCCCCAAAATGGCGTCTTTTCTCTGAAGAGGGGCGTTACCTATTAGGCCATAAATGATAGTTGTCAGTTTATACACTAGATGGCGCCTACATGTTTTTCTTATTCCAACTTTCTCTTTCCATCTCATATCTTTATCGTATGTTCCTCTTATTCCCTTTTCTTAATTATTATCTTTTATTTGTATTATTCTTATTTATTTTTGTATCTCTTTCTTTACTTACCAAGTATATATTATCAATATACTGTATACGTTGGAAGACACGCAGAGGGATGTCCTAGGGCTATTCTCAATCTTTCTTCTATTCAACAGCTGAGCACTGGAACTCTCCCAGAATCAGTTTTTCCCTCTTCCTATGACTTAAATTGCTTAAAGCTCTGTGTCCAGGCATTTTGGCTCGAACGTCTCCTTGATTTTGGCCCTGACACTTTTAAACTCAAGGGGAGGCACTCGCCACAGGCAATTCTGCCTTTTGTCTCCCTCACTCACATAGAACAAAAATAAAGTGTTCTAGGGCAGTCAGATATGCGGGGGCTGTTCTGATATTATATAATGTGAATCGTGACTATTACATACTTCTCCCGATCTTTCCACCTTGCATATTAGCCATTTATCTTGTAGTTAGTGTGTGTTTTATTAAGCTTAGGAAGGGTCTGGGGGAGTTAGAAGGTTAATTGAGGTAGATAATACCACTTTAAGTGCTAGCGATCCTTCCCAAACTGAATAATATCGTCTAATGACTGGTAAAATAAAGGATTATTTTATTTTAATGTTTTATATAGTTAATTATGGTGTTTTTTATTGTGTATTAATATTTACACAAGTTAATTATTGTTTTATTAACCCCTTCACCACCAATACGTAAGTGTTATCATATTTTGGTTACCTTCAGACCATTTTCTTTACTTATAAGACTCAAATGGGTAAATACGATCTCAATAAACCCTCTTAGCAGCATAGGTCCTTCTTAAACTGCAGAAAATCATATAGTTTTAGCCAGAAACAAAGGTAAGAAGGCGTCTTGGTGCTGAAGGGGTTAAGGCATATTTATTTATCTATTTAATTTAGTTCAGTAAAACATTTAATGGCATAAAGAAACACGTGGGATTTACAAATATTCATATTTTATTTAGACAACTGAAAATTGAATAAGATGGTGTGCGTATGTAGATCATGGGGTGCACATGAGTTCCCAGGAAGTGCACAGTCCTAATTGGTGTACACAGGATCCCAGCGACGCACACAGACATGTAGTTACAGTCACAGACCCTAGAAAGACAAACATATAACTATTAATCACACATAAGTAAAAATAATACAATATCAACTGCCTTAAGGGGAGGCAGACCGTTTTTCTGGACCCCCTTCTCCCTAATGTTAAGCCCCACTAGTTTTGAGGTTATAAGACGTTCGGCCCATTAGTTTGGCAATTTTAACACCTTTCGCCCCATTTCGTTGTCAATTTAAAGACCTTTCGTGCCATTTAGGTGTCGATTATTTCCTGGCGAGTGATAGCGAGCCTGCAATTTTAAGAGGAACCGGCCTTTGGCCGGGAATTTTTTCTACCGAAAAATTTAAAAATTTATCTTGAAGAGGGGTCTAGGGGGTGTTTTTCTAAGCTTGATGGAGGTCTAGGGAGGAAACTAAAAAGTATATGAATAAATGAATTACTAGACCAAACAAACGGTCTGCCTCACATTAAATTAGTCTGGCTAGCGTATATGTAAATAGATATGTAATGTATGCGTGGATGTACAGTATATAGTATATGTAAATGCATATACTGGGGCATGTCCCATTAACTCACGTCCACTCACCGATTATCTGCAATCACTCTCTCTTCGTCGCAATGTTGCATCTCTCGCTATTTTATCGCAATTACAATAATCAGTGAGCTCTCAGTGCATACGGTACCACCTCCTATACGTAAGGTACGTAGTACCCGTCTTGCAACACAACCTACCCCTACTCTGTGCAACTCTCCAACCCAAATATAAAACGATACTATTCAACAACTGAGCTCTGGAACTCTCTCCCTGAATCCATCTTTCCCTAATACTATGAATGTCCAGACATTTTGGCTCAAACATTCCTTGATTTTGGCCCGGTCACTCTTTCATCTCTGGGGGAGGCACTCGTCACAGGCAGTTTTGCCTTGTGTCTCTCTCATCCACATACACAAATAAAATGTCGCTATATAAGGAATGTTTCAATATATTTCGTTAGCGTGTCAGAATTGTTCGATGCAAATATAACGTATATTAATTCAAATATAACGTATATTAATTATAATTAACACACAATGATTGGCCCACTAACCTTTGTAAGTAAACATAAGAGTAGATTAACCCTTTCAAGGTCCGATTACGCATTTATTTTCTGTGTTATGGCTATTTTCAGACGATTATATTCAGATTAGGAAGGGTGTATGGAAGTCAGAGGGTTAATTGAGATGGTCTTTACTAATATAATGCCCACAGATCCTTCCTAATCTGTATAAAATCGTCAAATGATAGTCAAAATAGAGTCAAATGCGTCATAATCCTCAAGGGGTTAACCATTACTGTATATTTAGACGATATTATTAAGTTTAGGAAGGATATATGGTAGCTGAAAGGATGATTTGAGATAGTCTGTAGCCTTTTTATTGGTAGACGTCCTTCCTAAGCTGAATACAAATCGTCTCATAGTTGACAAAATGTAATCAAAAGGACGTCCCTGGTACTGTAAGGGTTAATCGATCGAGGAAGGTGACTACAGAGACAGAGTTTGGTGTGTGTGTGTGTGTGTGAGAGAGTCGTTGGGCCGTTGGCAGCCGTGGTGAACGGACGTGCCCTGTCCAGCTCCGTGACTTTTACAGTGAACTTATAACTTTGAACTCTTGAATCATTGCTTTACTGTGATTATCGAAGGTGGTATTTGAATATTAAAGTGCATAATGGAAAACCTACCACCTTCGGATACTTACTGTGCAATATGCAACAAACAATGTTTACTGGAGTGTTTGAAGTGCCAGAAATGTAAAAGTTCTATCCATGCTGACTGCTCAAACCTCCCTGCTTACGCCATAGTGAACTTCTTTAATACAAGGTGTCAGTACACTTGTGAAGAATGTGCAAGAAAACAGCTGGGCGACGATTGTGACCGGTTGTTTGCGCAGGTGTACACCATATTGGAGAAGGAGAGGGAGGTAAGACAACAACAACGATTGGAGCAGGAAGGTGCTGTAAATGACGTTGATGAAATAAACGAACTTGACAAAGAAAATAAACTTAGTGAGGAAAATGATGAAAGTATTGGGCCAAACGAACCGTCCTCTAAAAATAAAAAACACTCTACTGGCAAACAAGGCAACACCCAAACTACCGCAGGAAATGGAAACCAGACTAGCGACCAACGGAAAGAGAAGGTATGCTACTATTACAAAAACAACAAGTGTAAATATGGACTAAGGGGCCGCGATTGTCCGTATGCTCACCCCAGACTGTGCACTAGGTATATGGTAAACGGCTGTGACCCAGTAAGAGGGTGTAAAAAAGGTAAGGACTGCGTCTATCTACATCCACCAATATGCTATGGGTCAGAAAGAAAACGGGAGTGTTTGAATATGGAATGTAAAAGACTACATTTGAAGGGCACTCGCCGCTACCCCCCCTCTGACCATCAAACTACCGAACAACAAACAAGGCAACAGGCAGCCCCCGCCAAACAACTACCCGCTCGGTCAACCATACCACCACCAGCCTCTAAACCACACAATGCATGGGAAAGGGGACCCCCACACCAGACTGAAAAACAACAAAATGCTACTACACAGTCTTTTTTATTGCAGCAAATGCAACAAGTACAGCAACATATACTGCAAGTTCTGAAAGCAGTGCCGTGGCAGTGGGGCCCCACGCACCCGCTACAAGGATACCAGCAACAACAGGTGGCAGCAATGCCGACAGCCTTTATAAAATAATCACTCTAAATATTGCTGGCCTCTTACCATACAAATTTAGAGGCAAAATAAAATTACTCTCAGAAGTGGCACAAACTGAAAATGCTTTTATAATCTCCCTAACAGAAACACACCTAACAGAGGAAATCAGAGAAGCTGAAATAAAAATACCAAACTTTGTATCATATAGAACGGACAGACCAAAACAAAAGAAAAAAGGCGGTGTCATCACCTACGTGGATGGCCACTTTGCAGCTAGGACACAAGTTCTCCACTCAGAATCAAACTTGTACACAGAATCCCTGGTACTATACATTAAAGACCTTGATTGGGTATATATAAATATATACAGGCCACCAGCGTGCCCAACAAATAAATTTAATGACCAACTAACAAAGATTAGAGAAGTAATTAACTCACTACCACCACCCATGCCTACCATTATGCTCACTGGTGATCTAAACTTCCCACTCATAGACTGGGAGTTGGAGAGTGTATATGGAGGAGCAGGGGACATGCGGACTCAGGCAGAAGCTGTCCTGAACTTTGCGGAGGATTTCTGTTTACATCAAGCCATCAACACTCCCACAAGAGGTGACAACATACTTGACATTGTGATGACAAACAATGATGACCTTTTACATAATATTACTGTAAACAAAACTAATCTCTCGGATCATAACATCATAACCCTGACGACCAGCTTACCTACAAATATGCAAACTAGAATTCCCAGTGCAGCACAACAAGCACCAAATTTCAGCCGAATGAACTTTCACAGCGAGTCAGTCTGCTGGGAAAGTTTAAAGAGAGACCTCGGTGAAGTAAACTGGGATTCACTCATGAAAGACTGCGATCCTGAGGCCCAATACGACATACTGACGATTAAATGCTTGGAAATATCAGAGAAATATGTACCGTTGAGGAGATCGTCTAATAAGACCTCTCCTTATAAGGATAACATACCAAGGGACCGAAAAGTTCTGATGCGAAAGAGAACAAAACTAAGAAAAAAACTCAAGAACACCAACAACATTGAAATACGGACGCAAACCGAAAACAAAATTACCATCATAGAAGAAAAACTTAAAAGGTCAGTTAAATTAGAAGATGACCGGAAAGAAATACAAGCCGTGGCATGCATTAAAACCAATCCTAAATACTTTTACAAGTATGCCTCAAACAAGTCAGTAGTGAGAGCGAGTATTGGCCCACTGACTGACTCAGACGGCCGAACCATAAACGAACCTCAAGAGATTGTTGAAGAACTACTGCTCCAGTACAAAAGTGTCTTCAGCAACCCTGTGAAAGACAATATAATCAACTCACCAATGGACTTTTTTCGTCACGGTACTGACTGCACATCAAAACTGACGGACATAACTTTAAGCAGAGACATCATAGAAGGAGCAATTAACCCGGGAGCTGCAGGAAGACTCTTAAGAGTTCCCCCGGCGGACTGCGGGAAGACTCTCCTGAGTAAGTAAAATTAAAAATCAACTTTTGACATCGAAAAAAAAAAAAAAAAAATATTTTTATTTTTTTATTTTTTTATTTTTGTTTGGCCCCTGGGCCATGCAAAATCTCAGTCCTCTACCTCCCCTCCTTCCCCACTTTCCTCCTATCCCTCAGTTATCACCTATTTTCCCTATTATTCCCTTATTCTGAGGTATATTTTCGTGCTAACATTAGCGAGTTGCAAGCAGGGTGTTGTCATCACTGATAGCAATCGAGTGCAAGAGAGAGAGAGAGAGTATCGATCGACTGTGTCGCAGTGGCCTTGGGGAAAATTGGCGGGAAGGTAGCTTGCCTCACCCATACATTATACAACTCGCGGGCTATATCTCCGATTTTGACCATCCAAACGCTGTTTTCACTCGTTTTATTGTTGTTTCAGGTTAATACCTTTATAATCAACCCATAATAGGCGCATATGGATAATTATTAATGCTATTAATGGTACAATGAATATTTTAGTGACGAAAAACCTCAAATACGTCAGCACAGGGGGAGGTTTTCAATTACCCCCGTGCGCACTTCAGAGGTTAAAGAGATGGCTACTAACTCGGCAGCTGGTCCCGACCACTTCCCTGCTGTACTCCTTAAACGTTGTGCTAAAGAGCTGAGCGTTCCTTTGCTCTTTCTTTATAGAACTTCATTAGAATCTGGTATAATACCAAAGAAATTAAAAAGTGCCAACATCACACCAATCCACAAGGGAGGGTCGAAGACAGAGGCAAAAAATTATCGACCAGTTGCCTTAACTTCTCACATTATTAAAGTCTTGGAGAGAATAATGGTTAAGAACATGGCTCAATATCTCGAACAAAACAACAAAATGAACCAAGACCAACATGGTTTTCGCACTGGGCGTTCATGCCTCTCCCAACTGCTTGCCCACTATGAAACAATTTTAGAAAAGCTGGAATATAACAAAAATGTTGATGTGGTCTATCTTGATTTCGCAAAAGCCTTTGACAAGGTAGACCACGGCATTTTGTTACACAAGATAAGACAAATGGGCATTACTGGAAAGCTCGGGATGTGGCTGCACTCGTTTCTTACTGACAGGGAGCAGTGTGTAGCGGCTAGCGGTGCAGTGTCTCGGCCGTCGGTGGTCAACAGGGGGGTGCCACAGGGATCGGTCCTTGGACCTCTGCTATTTCTGATCCACATATCCGACATAAACAGACACGTCTTACACTCGTCTGTAGCTTCTTTTGCCGATGACACCAGGGTACTGAAGGAAGTTTCTTCAGTATCGGATGCCGAAAAATTACAAACTGATCTGGCATCACTTTACTCGTGGGCAGAGCATAATAACATGTCCTTCAACGACAACAAATTTGAGCATATACATTACAGTTCAGGGGGAATCAATTACAATGTACACACGTTTGCAGTACCGGGCGGTTCACATATAGACACCAAGGAGTATACAAGAGACCTAGGAATTACCCTCAGTTGTGACGGAAACTTTACCCAACATATACAAAATGTGGTAAAGAAGGCACGAAGCCAGGCTGGCTGGATCCTTCGCACTTTCCGGACACGTGAAAGGCTTCCTATGCTGACGTTATACAAGTCACTCGTGATACCATTGCTAGAGTATTGTTGTCAGCTGTGGAGTCCGTGGCGAGCAGGAGATAAGCAGTCACTTGAAACAGTACAACGATCTTTCACCGATAGGATATCTGACGTCCGACATTTAGACTACTGGGCAAGGTTACGTGAACTCGACCTTTACTCACTAGAAAGGCGTAGAGAAAGGTACGCTATATTATACATCTACAAAATATTGACCGAAAAATCTGTAAATAACTTGAATATACGGTTTAGCATCCACCAACGACGGGGTCGGCTCTGCCATATTGAAAGGATATACCCCAGAGCAAGTACAAGAATCAAGACGCTCAAAGAAAACGCTTTTGCTATAAGAGGCCCACTCCTTTTCAATGCACTGCCCAGACACCTGCGTGACTCAACGGAACATAACCTTGAACGTTTCAAGAACCAACTAGATAAATTCCTACGGATAATACCCGATCAACCCAAGCTGCCACATTACCACCTCTGCGCTGCCAGCAACAGCATCATAGACCAGATGGCGAAGAGACGAGCAGACGGGTTATACTAGTGGCGGCGCATCAGCGTGGCCACGGGCAGCAACTACTGCCTGAAACTACTCACCACAGGAACCACAGGTATGCTTAGTGTTGTGTGTATGCTTAGTGTTGTGTGTATGCTTAGTGTTGTGTGTGTATGCTTAGTGCTGTGTGTATGCTTAGTGTTGTGTGTGTATGCTTAGTACTGTGTGTATGCTTAGTGCTGTGTGTGTATGCTTAGTATTGTCTGTATGCTTAGTGCTGTATGTATGCTTAGTGTTGTGTGTATGCTTAGTGCTGTGTGTGTATGCTTAGTGTTGTGTGTATGCTTAGTGTTGTGTGTGTATGCATAGTGTTGTGTGTATGCTTAGTGTTGTGTGTGTATGCTTAGTGCTGTGTGTATGCTTAGTGTTGTGTGTATGCTTAGTGTTGTGTGTGTATGCTTAGTGTTGTGTGTGTATGTTTAGTGTTGTGTGTGTATGCTTAGTGTTGTGTGTGTATGCTTAGTGCTGTGTGTATGCCTAGTGTTGTGTGTATGCTTAGTGTTGTGTGTGTATGCTTAGTGTTGTGTGTGTATGCTTAGTGCTGTGTGTGTATGCTTACTGTTGTTGTATGCTTAGTGTTGTGTGTGTATGCTTAGTGCTGTGTGTATGCTTAGTGTTGTGTGTATTGTTACGACCTGGCACTCGGGTACACAAGGGCTCTCAATCAGGACTCGAGTACGGCTCGCTGCCACAACGGAAACACACGATCCCAAACCCTGAGTACTGCCAGCCGAACAAAAAACACCAATACCCTCCAGAGTTCGATCTGCTATAACGGGGTATATAAGAACTCGGTACTAGTGTTCAACAACAGACTAATAAAGAGACAGGAATTATCTAGTCTGGTCAACAATCAAACAAAGAAGTAAGAAACAACAACACCAAAGAATAGTGTTGGCCGAAGCCGAAGTAATCCACCCTTGACTAAGAACTTAAGAAGTCCTCCACCCTCTACTTCGGATCGGCACTATTACGTTACGTTAAATTAATAGTCCTTAAGCATCGAGCAAGGAATCTTCTGATAAAGTTAGATGCTTCTCGGATGCCCGTAAGAAGTACGTATCGGATTTTGAACAGCTATTCAAATAAGCAAAACACTGACAATTACATATCATTAAAGGTTTAAATTGACATAAGAAGAATTAATAAGAATATGCAATAGTAAATGGCAAACATTAAAAAGAAGTACTCCGCCAATGCACCGGCAATAGCCTACTCAGATTGTGCTCGTGGGCCACTAATCACTAAAGTAGCTAAGCGTGCAACACATGAAATCAATAGTGCATAAACAATATCATACATAAGGAAAGCTTCAATACTATTCTGTATCTGCTAATCGAGCAAAGTCTAGCTGGGATGTAGTAGGCTAGGAAATAATGGCTGAGCAAGCGGCTCGTATCCTAGCGAGGTCCTTAAGGCTGTGCGGCCAAATTACGTTAATTGACGGGATGCTCTCTTGAGAGATCCAGATCGCTAGTATCTGGTTCTCTACTGGCGATCCTCTCAAAGTCAAAGCAAACGAGTTAGCACAGTGTTGGGTGGCAGAGGCAAAAGCCCTCACTCGCGACACAGTGCTAAACTCACAAGGTACACAGTCAGAAAGACCACCTAGGCTTCCCACGTCTCCGTTGCGATTGTACAGGTTCAACAAAATCTAGTACACATCGGGAATCACAACACCAGTAGCCTTATCCCAGTCTAGCATTACCTAGACTAGCAGAAAACAGGAACAATAATAATAATACACAGGGAAATGCATATATGAGTGCAACAAACATTAATCAATCCTATTCTAAGTTGACCCTTCCAAAATAGGCTATCTAATAGGCATATATCTCGTGAGAACTCAAGCGATAATACGTTGGCTGACTAGCTCTGCACCAACGGGACCATTGAAGTTAAAAAGGGTAGGGAAAAGAGGAAAAAAGGCTGTAAAGATAGTAGAGAAAGTTCACATCAGTCAGAAGAATATCTATAGTTAGCAAGGGAAATGAGGAGTCGCTCTGCCTAATGAGTTCTGAAGAAAATGTGGCGAGACTTCCCTTTTTATACTCGGCCCTCTAGTGAGCCCAACGTAAACTACTAAGGACCGCCCACTGACAATCATTATGTAATTTATCTCTCTCAATCTGGGATAGACAAAGGCTTTCCCACGCACTGAGGGGAGGAGGGAGGGGGGGAGTGCTAGTGAGTTAGGCCCACCTCCCGCATGGCGCACCCACTGACCCCCCGTTACGTAATCTCTCTCTCTCCTCTCATCATTACAAATAAGTTTTATACACAATACTTATAACTAATGATATAAAATAGAACTCGTTGACTCAGATGAAAACAAAATACATATTCATAATACTTATAGTACAACGGCTCACATGAACTAAGTTAGGAAACTCTACACAGACTACAGCCAAAGTTCCTGCCCTGACGATCCTAGCGAGAGTGGGGCATGACTAGGCGTTCTGTACAGCATGCTCACACTCGACATGCGTCACACCTCCCCCAAGATTTTACTTGCTCAACCCTGAGCTAAAATCTGACACACACAGAACCCCATCAAGCCCCTCACACCCAGCGACCGCATGGCACTAAAACAAAGCTGAGTTTATCACCAAAACACATCTTATTATTAAAAAAAAATTCACATTTTATAACTCCTCCCAACAATAGCAAAAAGACACAATATCATGCTCCCAGAGCGAGCATACAGCAGCTCAGCCGTTTGATAGTTCGTGGACTACTCAAACTCTATAGGCTATGACAAACTTATACAATTATCTATATCAAAAGAAAGAGTTTTTTTTATGATTTTTATATTTTAATATGTTTTTCCTGGCTGCACTATAAGGGCAGCCTATTTTCTTCTATACCAAACGCTCAACTCCTACTTTACGACCCAATACGCTGGGCTACAACCGCGAGCCAACAAGCACCAAGCGCAAAATACTATTCAAACTAAAGCAGGAGGCTACCCGTGTGTCAATCTACCCAGGATCATATACCCTTGAACGACCATCTGCAACCACGTTGTCACAACCGGCAATATGGCGTATGTCCAGGTTATATACCAATAACCTTAGTGACCACCTGGTCAGCCTCATATTCCGATTGTGAAACTGGTCCAAGATCTTGAGAGGGTGATGATCTGGGTAAACTACAACGACCGGACCATAGGCTGGAACATAGACCTCGAAATGCCCCAGCGCAAGCACGACCGCCAGCAGCTCCTCCTCGACAACAGAGCAGCTCCCCTGGGCCGAATTGTACTTCTCCGAGCAGAAACTAACAGGATGCTCCAGCCCATCATCGTCCTTTTCAATTTCATTCATCAGGTTCTGAAACGTTGCTGGTGCATTCTTAAGTCCATAAGGCATAACATTGCACCGGTAGGTACTCCCGTCCACAACAAAACCACATACCTCTTTAGCACGCTCGGACAAAGGTACTTGCCAGTAACCTTTTACTAAATCTACTTTCGTGATAGGCGATGCAGCCCCGAGGCGGTCTATGGTGTCGTCAACTCTTGATAAGGTATAGGCGTCTGTCAGGGATAATGCACACACACTCTCGCAATCAACACACTCACTGATCTTGCCACTTAACACCGGTTGCAAAGTTACAGGCAACGACCACTCACAACATTCCTTATCCCTCAGACCCTTCGTCCACACATAATCCAGCTCTGCTTGCACCATAGGCTGTCGAGCAGGATTTATACGGTAGGGAATTAAACTGAGCCTTGCACTATCTCCAGCCTGCATGTCGGATTCTACCCCGTACATCAGGCCTGGAGAAGCAACAAACATGCGAAAGTACTGCCATAGCCTAGTAAACAACTGCCTTGCACTGTCTCCACGAACAACATGCCTAGTGCCCTCCCACAACCCAGCCGAGACCGCAGCTTCTAACCTGTAGTCTCCCTCCTTCTCCACCTTCGTCCCTAGAACAGCCAGGTCATGAGAGGGACAATCAGTACCACCTGTGCAGTCACTCCCATAGTTCATTATTGCTAAGGCTTCCCCGCCGATACCGTACATGCGCACCCCCGCATTCCTTGTGACGACATCTGCCTGCTCAGCATCACCGCTTTTAGAGACATGGCCAGATACAGTCGGTCTATGGTAGGGCTGTTGCATTAGACTAGAGCAGCATTGGGAGGCTATGTGACGACCGGGCACATCCACTCCACAGCCAACCTCACCAATCTGCTCAATGTCCTCCTTTTGACCACCACCCTTGGCAGCCATGGGTCGACCCTGACCTGGCAACCATGCCAAAGCCTCGTCGCCCACCTTGAACCACCGAAACAACGAGGCTAACGGTCTTTCAACATTCACGTGACCTGCCCGCGGAACATCTTGCACCGCCCGAGTTGTGAGACTCAGGGGCTCGGCACGACCAGTGGGGTATGAACCGAGCTGGTGCTGGAGTGCTGCACACTGCTGCTCAGGCAGGTGCTCTAGCGCTTCCACAGCCACCAGACTCGTGTCCCCCGCCCACTGCTCCGCCGAGACATGACAATCCCTACTCTCCTCCACCTGTGCCCTACTGCCCCCCTCTCCTCCTCCACCTTGGCCGCGGCAGACCAACGCAGGGACAGTAGGCTGCTCAGGTGGTTGCCTCACAAACTCCTCCAACAGGTTCACATGACATGCTTCCCCGTCCTCGTGTTTGATCTCGACAGCACCATTACCACACTTCTGAACTTCCGGATCCTCCAACTGCAGTTTACAAATATCTGAGGGAACCAACCTGTCTAGATGCTTCCGAAGCAACCCAAGTCCTCCCCCAATATCAAACTGAGCAACCCTTTTTTCTCTCCGTGTGTAACGTTGCTGCCTCAGAGTCTCTTCCTGCCCTACCTCCTCACTAGCTGTGACAGGTCCTGGGGCCTCTCCAGACTCCAACATAGGTGCCAATACTGAATCACCCGGGAGAGCCGCCGAGTCAAAACTCTTAAAACCAACTCCAGCTATAGCCTCCTCCTGTTGATCGTTCCTCCGCTGGTCTGAAGACGGAGGACTAGGCTGTGACACTTTAGCTGCCCGAGCTCGGGTGACAACACACGCCATGGGTTGTGCCTGGCACCGCTCGACCCACTCTTGCTCTTCCCTACTCACGTCGGCCGTCCTCTCGGCAACGACTAAGGGTAGAACCTCAGAAGCGGGCATTGCAAAGTCGTTGCCGAGAAGAAAGTCGACGCCCTCCACTGGCAGTTTCTCCACAATCCCGACATCCAATTCACGTGCCACACCATCCACCTCCAACTCCAACCGCACCAGCGGGTATGACCGAGTTGCATTAATACCCTGCACCACTACCACCCGAGCCGCGTTTATAGGGTAGCCAGTCAAGTTTTTCATCAGAGTCTGGGAAGCACCTGTATCACGCAAGACCTCTACTCCATGCTTGCGCCCCGCCCACATCACGCAACCCCGCCCTCTATGGTCGCAAAAAACATCCTGAGCAGGGTTCGAGCCTCCCAGGTGCTTCTGCATTGGCTGTGCCTCAGCCTCTGACGAACTGCCCCGGGCAAACTCAGATGACTTCGGATTCACACCAATGTTGCAGGCCAAAGACACAGCTGCTGTAGGTGGTTTGCTAGGACAGACTCTTGCAAAGTGCCCCTTTTCATGACAATGATAACACTCCAACTCCCCTTTGGGCTTCCCTTGGTACTGGGAAGGGCCCGGCCCCTTCTTAAATGGGACGGTGCTAGTCTTGTGGTCAGTCTTGGTATCATGGCTCTTGTACTTGTTTGCATAAGGTATATCACTAACTCGGGGGGGTGGGGCGTCACGCCCCTTGTTACCTGCCTCACTACGCTGGGCAGACCCGCACCCACGAATTAGTGATAGCCGGAGGTCAGCCATCTCAGCTGCCTCCTGTAGAGTTTTTGGGTTCTTTTCTTTAATAGTTAAAGTCATTTCTGCACCAGTACACTTATAAAACTGCTCAAGCAGAAACAGCTCAGTCAACTGTTCGGCCGTCTCAGCTTTCTCAGAACATGTCCAGTTTTTAAGTGCATCTTTTAAGTCCCGGGCATGTTCAAGAAAGGTCGCCTCCCTAGTCTTTGTAACACCCCGAAACTTCAATCGATATGTTTCCGGTTGCAACTCGTATGCCCATAGGACAGCTCTCTTCAATTCTGGGTAGTCAATGCAAGACTCTAAAGGCAGTGCATCATAAGCCTTCAGACCCTTACCCGTAAGTCTTGAGGAGACTAGAGCTGCCCACTTCTCTTCAGGCCAATTATGCTCCCTACACTTCTTCTCAAAACGATTTAAAAATTCTGTGACTTCAGTTTCACTAAATACCGGCACCAATTTGACTAAGTGGGCCAAGGACTGTTCTCTTACTTGGCCCTCACGGCCCATCCGAATCCCTGTCGACTCTGCACGAGTCTTATCTAAATCTAATTTAGCACAATATTTCTCTGAGTCGTACCTAAGCTCAGCCTCATGCCTCCTAGTCTCAGCCTCATGCCTCCTAGTCTCAGCCTCAATCTCATGCCTCCTAGTCTCATTCTCCTGCTTCCTAGCCTCAATCTCCTGCTTCCTAGCCTCAGCCTCAATCTTAGCAAGCTCAAGTCTAAATACCATATCTGGAGACAGGCAGGAAGAGGGAGCTTCCACTACTGAAGGAGGGGGGGCAAAAACTGGGGAACCACCATGTGCACCACCCGAGGGCACTCCAATCTGCCAATTCTCATCCCTCTGTGGGAGAATGCTAACCTCCGGTAACTGAGTGGACGGCACTGTGGGAGTCGAGTGAGAGGGGATCTGGGGAGGAACCCCCCCAAACGCCCTCTCCTCCGAAACCCCATGTCGCCCACGCAACACCCAGGAAATCAGCTCCCCCTTGGACATCCCTACTACATTGGAAATGCCCAAAACCTTGGCTATCAGGTGCAAGCCATAAACATCCACCCCAGTCAGCCTCTCCTCCGTCACGTGGTACCGCTTACTCACAAAAACTCTAGCATCCTCCTCACTGGTTACAAGCGGCACCTCTCGCTCATCGTCAGTGCTAGGGCACGACATACTGAAGTCCACAAACAAATTCTCGAGACAAAAGTGTTAAACTTCCTATGCAAGCACTAATTACTAAATTAACTGGAGTCTCTTAAATGCTCTACTAATTGCCATACAAAAAAAATATTCTTCAATATGCACGCTAAAATACAAACAAACAAATGTTGTACAACTCTGCAAAAATTTATACTGTTCACAAAATCCTAAGCAAGGTCGCCATTTGTTACGACCTGGCACTCGGGTACACAAGGGCTCTCAATCAGGACTCGAATACGGCTCGCTGCCACAACGGAAACACACGATCCCAAACCCTGAGTAATGCCAGCCGAACAAAAAACACCAATACCCTCCAGAATTATCTAGTCTGGTCAACAATCAAACAAAGAAGTAAGAAACAACAACACCAAAGAATAGTGTTGGCCGAAGCCGAAGTAATCCACCCTTGACTAAGAACTTAAGAAGTCCTCCACCCTCTACTTCGGATCGGCACTATTACGTTACGTTAAATTAATAGTCCTTAAGCATGGAGCAAGGAATCTTCTGATAAAGTTAGATGCTTCTCGGATGCCCGTAAGAAGTACGTATCGGATTTTGAACAGCTATTCAAATAAGCAAAACACTGACAATTACATATCATTAAAGGTTTAAATTGACATAAGAAGAATTATAAGAATATGCAATAGTAAATGGCAAACATTAAAAAGAAGTACTCCGCCAATGCACCGGCAATAGCCTACTCGGATTGTGCTCGTGGGCCACTAATCACTAAAGTAGCTAAGCGTGCAACACATGAAATCAATAGTGCATAAACAATATCATACATAAGGAAAGCTTCAATACTATTCTGTATCTGCTAATCGAGCAAAGTCTAGCTGGGATGTAGTAGGCTAGGAAATAATGGCTGAGCAAGCGGCTCGTAGCCTAGCGAGGTCCTTAAGGCTGTGCGGCCAAATTACGTTAATTGACGGGATGCTCTCTTGAGAGATCCAGATCGCTAGTATCTGGTTCTCTCCTGGCGAACCTCTCAAAGTCAAAGCAAACGAGTTAGCACAGTGTTGGGTGGCAGAGGCAAAAGCCCTCACTCGCGACACAGTGCTAAACTCACAAGGTACACAGTCAGAAAGACCACCTAGGCTTCCCACGTCTCCGTTGCGATTGTACAGGTTCAACAAAATCTAGTACACATCGGGAATCACAACACCAGTAGCCTTATCCCAGTCTAGCATTACCTAGACTAGCAGAAAACAGGAACAATAATAATAATACACAGGGAAATGCATATACGAGTGCAACAAACATTAATCAATCCTATTCTAAGTTGACCCTTCCAAAATAGGCTATCTAATAGGCATATATCTCGTGAGAACTCAAGCGATAATACGTTGGCTGACTAGCTCTGCACCAACGGGACCATTGAAGTTAAAAAGGGTAGGGAAAAGAGGAAAAAAGGCTGTAAAGATAGTAGAGAAAGTTCACATCAGTCAGAAGAATATCTATAGTTAGCAAGGGAAATGAGGAGTCGCTCTGCCTAATGAGTTCTGAAGAAAATGTGGCGAGACTTCCCTTTTTATACTCGGCCCTCTAGTGAGCCCAACGTAAACTACTAAGGACCGCCCACTGACAATCATTACGTAATTTATCTCTCTCAATCTGGGATAGACAAAGGCTTTCCCACGCACTGAGGGGAGGAGGGAGGGGGGGAGTGCTAGTGAGTTAGGCCCACCTCCCGCATGGCGCACCCACTGACCCCCCGTTACGTAATCTCTCTCTCTCCTCTCATCATTACAAATAAGTTTTATACACAATACTTATAACTAATGATATAAAATAGAACTCGTTGACTCAGATGAAAACAAAATACATATTCATAATACTTATAGTACAACGGCTCACATTAACTAAGTTAGGAAACTCTACACAGACTACAGCCAAAGTTCCTGCCCTGACGATCCTAGCGAGAGTGGGGCATGACTAGGCGTTCTGTACAGCATGCTCACACTCGACATGCATCACAGTATGCTTAATGTTGTGTGTGCATGCTTAGTGTTGTGTGTGTATGCTTAGTGCTGTGTGTATGCTTAGTGTTGTGTGTATGCTTAATGTTGTGTGTGCATGCTTAGTGTTGTGTGTGTATGCTTAGTGTTGTGTGTGTATGCTTAGTGTTGTGTGTGTATGCTTAGTGTTGTGTGTGTATGCTTAGTGTTGTGTGTGTATGTTTAGTGTTGTGTGTGTATGCTTAGTGTTGTGTGTATGCTTAGTGTTGTGTGTGTATGCTTAGTGTTGTGTGTGTATGCTTAGTGTTGTGTGTATGCTTAGTGTTGTGTGTGTATGCTTAGGGTTGTGTGTATGCTTAGTGTTGTGTGTATGCTTAGTGTTGTGTGTGTATGCTTAGTGTTGTGTGTGTATGCTTAGTGTTGTGTGTATGCTTAGTGTTGTGTGTGTATGCTTAGTGTTGTGTGTGTATGCTTAGTGTTGTGTGTGTATGCTTTGTGTTGTGTGTGTGTGCTTAGTACTGTGTGTATGCTTAGTGTTGTGTGTGTATGCTTAGTGCTGTGTGTATGCTTAGTGTTGTGTGTGTATGCTTAGTGTTGTGTGTGTATGCTTAGTACTTGTGTGCATGCTTAGTGCTATGTGTGTATGCTTAGTACTGTGTGTATGCTTAGTGCTGTGTGTGTATGCTTAGTACTGTGTGTATGCTTAGTGTTGTGTGTGTATGCTTAGTGTTCTGTGTGTATGCGTAGTGCTGTGGGTGTGTATGCTTAGTGTTGTGTGTATGGTTAGTGTTGTGTGTGTATGCTTAGTGTTGTGTGTGTATGCTTAGTGCTGTGTGTATGCTTAGTGTTGTGTGTATGCTTAGTGTTGTGTGTGTATGCTTAGTGTTGTGTGTGTATGCTTAGTGTTGTGTGTGTATGCTTAGTGCTGTGTGTATGCTTAGTGTTGTGTGTATGCTTAATGTTGTGTGTGTATTCTTAGTGTTGTGTGTGTATGCTTAGTGCTGTGTGTGTATGCTTAGTACTGTGTGTATGCTTAGTGTTGTGTGTGTATGCTTAGTGATGTGTGTGTATGCTTAGTGCTGTGGGTGTGTATGCTTAGTGTTGTGTGTATGCCTAGTGTTGTGTGTGTATGCTTAGTGTTGTGTGTGTATGCTTAGTACTGTGTGTATGCTTAGTGCTGTGTGTGTATGCTTAGTACTGTGTGTATGCTTAGTGCTGTGTGTATGCTTAGTGTTTTGTGTATGCTTAGTGCTGTGTGTGTATGCTTAGGTGCTGTGTGTGTATGCTTAGTGTTGTGTGTATGCTTAGTGTTGTGTGTGTAAGCTTAGTGTTGTGTGTATGCTTAGTGTTGTGTGTGTATGCTTAGTGTTGTGTGTATGCTTAGTGTTGTGTGTATGCTTAGTGTTGTGTGTGTATGCTTAGTGTTGTGTGTATGCTTAGTGTTGTGTGTGTATGCTTAGTGTTGTGTGTATGCTTAGTGTTGTGTGTGTATGCTTAGTGTTGTGTGTATGCTTAGTGTTGTGTGTGTACTCTTAGTGCTGTGTGTATGCTTAGTGTTGTGTGTATGCTTAGTGTTGTGTGAGTATGCTTAGTGTTGTGTGTGTATGCTTAGTGTTGTGTGTGTATGCTTAGTGTTGTGTGTGTATGCTTAGTGTTGTGTGTATGCTTAGTGTTGTGTGTGTATGCTTAGTTTTGTGTGTGTATGCTTAGTGTTGTGAGTGTATGCTTTGTGTTGTGTGTGTGTGCTTAGTACTGTGTGTATGCTTAGTGTTGTGTGTGTATGCTTAGTGCTGTGTGTGAATGCTTAGTGTTGTGTGTATGCTTAGTGTTGTGTGTGTATGTTTAGTGTTGTGTGTATGCTTAGTACTGTGTGTATGCTTAGTGTTGTGTGTATGCTTAGTGTTGTGTATGTATGCTTAGTGTTGTGTGTATGCTTAGTACTGTGTGTATGCTTAGTGTTGTGGGTGTATGCTTAGTGTTGTGTGTGTATGCTTAGTGCTGTGTGTGTATGCTTAGTGTTGTGTGTGTATGCTTAGTGTTGTGTGTATGCTTAGTGTTGTGTGTATGCTTAGTGTTGTGTGTGTATGCTTAGTGTTGTGTGTGTATGCTTAGAGTTGTGTGTGTATGCTTAGTGTTGTGTGTATGCTTAGTGTTGTGTGTGTATGCTTAGTGTTGTGTGTAATAATAATAATAATAATAATAAACGGTTTATTAAAGAATGGCAGCCTCATGAGCTGAAAATACACATTTTACAATTTAGTGGATGAACATGAGATGTACAGATATGAGGATGGTAAGCTTAGTTTACAAACAAAATAAATAAATACAATAATGATGCATGTGCAGAATACAAATTATCATAAAATAACCATGAGAGTAAGTGATATACAGTACATATACACATTTATTTACTTACTCATATACAGAACATACGTATATACACGTACGTGCGCACATACATATACAATTATACATACATATATAGGAACATAAGAACATGCAGTAAGTGTGCACATGTCCGTATACACAAACGCTCGCGTATGCACACAAACATACATACATACAGAAACTGTTTTGGTATGGTCAGGGTAAAGAGGATGCAGGTACTACAATGGGAGGTTAATCCTCGGTAGTGTAGGTGTACTTACTCTAGTTGTACTTACTCTAGTTGTATTGCGGGAGTGAGCATGCTCGTTATTTCCCGCCTCCTATATGTGTAGGTGTTATATGTATCGTTATATGTGTGTGTGTGTGTGTGTGTGTGTGTGTGTGTGTGTGTGTGTGTGTGTGTGTGACAGAAGGCGAAATATGGAAGAACTGGGCGTTCTATTGTGTATGCTTAGTGTTGTGTGTGTATGCTTAGTGTTGTGTGTGTATGCTTAGTGTTGTGTGTATGTTTAGTACTGTGTGTATGCTTAGTGTTGTGTGTGTATGCTTAGTGTTGTGTGTATGTTTAGTGTTGTGTGTATGCTTAGTACTGTGTGTATGCTTAGTGTTGTGTGTGTATGCTTAGTGTTGTGTGTGTATGCTTAGTGTTGTGTGTATGCTTAGTACTGTGTGTATGCTTAGTGTTGTGTGTGTATGCTTAGTGTTGTGTGTTTATGCTTAGTGTTGTGTGTGTATGCTTAGTGCTGTGTGTGTATGCTTAGTGTTGTGTGTGTATGCTTAGTGCTGTGTGTATGCTTAGTGTTGTGTGTGTATGATTAGTGTTGTGTGTGTATTCTTAGTGTTGTGTGTGTATGCTTAGTGCTGTGTGTGTACGCTTAGTACTGTGTGTATGCTTAGTGCTGTGTGTATACTTGTGTGTGTATGCTTAGTGTTGTGTGTGTATGCTTAGTGTTGTATGTGTATGTTTAGTCCTGTGTATGTATTGTGTGTGTGTATACGTGTGTGTGCGTGTGTGTGTGTATGCTTAGTGCTGTGTGTGTATGCATGTGTGTATACGTGTGTATGTGTGTGTATGCATGTGTGTGTGTGTGTGTGTATGCTTAGTGCTGTGTGTGTATGCTTAGTACTGTGTGTATGCTTAGTGTTGTGTGTGTATGCTTAGTGTTCTGTGTGTATGCTTAGTTTTGTGTGTGTATGCTTAGTACTGTGTGTATGATTAGTGCTGTGTGTGTATGCTTAATACTGTGTGTATGCTTAGTGCTGTGTGTATGCTTAGTGTTGTGTGTATGCTTCGTGCTGTGTGTGTATGCTTAGTGATGTGTGTGTATGCTTAGTGATGTGTGTGTATGCTTAGTGTTGTGTGTATGCTTAGTGTTGTGTGTATGCTTAGTGTTGTGTGTGTATGCTTAGTGCTGTGTGTATGCTTAGTGTTGTGTGTGTATGCTTAGTACTGTGTGTATGCTTAGTGCTGTGTGTGTATGCTTAGTACTGTCTGTATGCTTAGTGCTGTATGTATGCTTAGTGTTGTGTGTATGCTTAGTGCTGTGTGTGTATGCTTAGTGTTGTGTGTATGCTTAGTGTTGTGTGTGTATGCATAGTGTTGTGTGTATGCTTAGTGTTGTGTGTGTATGCTTAGTGCTGTGTGTATGCTTAGTGTTGTGTGTATGCTTAGTGTTGTGTGTGTATGCTTAGTGTTGTGTGTGTATGTTTAGTGTTGTGTGTGTATGCTTAGTGTTGTGTGTGTATGCTTAGTGCTGTGTATATGCCTAGTGTTGTGTGTATGCTTAGTGTTGTGTGTGTATGCTTAGTGTTGTGTGTGTATGCTTAGTGTTGTGTGTGTATGCTTAGTGCTGTGTGTGTATGCTTACTGTTGTTGTATGCTTAGTGTTGTGTGTGTATGCTTAGTGCTGTGTGTATGCTTAGTGTTATGTGTATGCTTAATGTTGTGTGTGCATGCTTAGTGGTGTGTGTGTATGCTTAGTGTTGTGTGTGTATGCTTAGTGTTGTGTGTGTATGCTTAGTGTTGTGTGTGTATGCTTAGTGTTGTGTGTGTATGTTTAGTGTTGTGTGTGTATGCTTAGTGTTGTGTGTATGCTTAGTGTTGTGTGTGTATGCTTAGTGTTGTGTGTGTATGCTTAGTGTTGTGTGTATGCTTAGTGTTGTGTGTGTATGCTTAGTGTTGTGTGTATGCTTAGTGTTGTGTGTATGCTTAGTGTTGTGTGTGTATGCTTAGTGTTGTGTGTGTATGCTTAGTGTTGTGTGTATGCTTAGTGTTGTGTGTGTATGCTTAGTGTTGTGTGTGTATGCTTAGTGTTGTGTGTGTATGCTTTGTGTTGTGTGAGTGTGCTTAGTACTGTGTGTATGCTTAGTGTTGTGTGTGTATGCTTAGTGCTGTGTGTATGCTTAGTGTTGTGTGTGTTTGCTTAGTGTTGTGTGTGTATGCTTTGTACTTGTGTGCATGCTTAGTGCTATGTGTGTATGCTTAGTACTGTGTGTATGCTTAGTGCTGTGTGTGTATGCTTAGTACTGTGTGTATGCTTAGTGTTGTGTGTGTATGCTTAGTGTTGTGTGTGTATGCGTAGTGCTGTGGGTGTGTATGCTTAGTGTTGTGTGTATGGTTAGTGTTGTTTGTGTATGCTTAGTGTTGTGTGTGTATGCTTAGTACTGTGTGTATGCTTAGTGCTGTGTGTGTATGCTTAGTACTGTGTGTATGCTTAGTGCTGTGTGTATGCTTAGTGTTTTGTGTATGCTTAGTGCTGTGTGTGTATGCTTAGTGTTATGTGTGTATGCTTAGTGTTGTGTGTATGCTTAGTGTTGTGTGTGTAAGCTTAGTGTTGTGTGTATGCTTAGTGTTGTGTGTGTATGCTTAGTGTTGTGTGTATGCTTAGTGTTGTGTGTATGCTTAGTGTTGTGTGTGTATGCTTAGTGTTGTGTGTATGCTTAGTGTTGTGTGTGTATGCTTAGTGTGTGTGTGTGTATGCTTAGTGTTGTGTGTATGCTTAGTGTTGTGTGTGTATGCTTAGTGTTGTGTGTATGCTTAGTGTTGTGTGTATGCTTAGTGTTGTGTGTGTATGCTTAGTGTTGTGTGTGTATGCTTAGAGTTGTGTGTGTATGCTTAGTGTTGTGTGTATGCTTAGTGTTGTGTGTGTATGCTAGTGTTGTGTGTATGCTTAGTGTTGTGTGTATGCTTAGTGTTGTGTGTATGTTTAGTACTGTGTGTATGCTTAGTGTTGTGTGTGTATGTTTAGTGTTGTGTGTATGCTTAGTGTTGTGTGTTTTTTTTTTTTTTTTTTTTTTTTCTATGTGATTGAGGGAGGCAAAAGGCATAACTGCCTATAGCGAGTGCCTCCCCCATAGTTGAAAGAGTGACAGGGCCAAAATCAAGGGACGTTCGAGCCAAAATGCTTAGTGTTGTGAGTGTATGCTTTGTGTTGTGTGTGTGTGCTTAGTACTGTGTGTATGCTTAGTGTTGTGTGTGTATGCTTAGTGCTGTGTGTGAATGCTTAGTGTTGTGTGTATGCTTAGTGTTGTGTGTGTATGTTTAGTGTTGTGTGTATGCTTAGTACTGTGTGTATGCTTAGTGTTGTGTGTATGCTTAGTGTTGTGTATGTATGCTTAGTGTTGTGTGTATGCTTAGTACTGTGTGTATGCTTAGTGTTGTGGGTGTATGCTTAGTGTTGTGTGTGTATGCTTAGTGCTGTGTGTGTATGCTTAGTGTTGTGTGTGTATGCTTAGTGTTGTGTGTATGCTTAGTGTTGTGTGTATGCTTAGTGTTGTGTGTGTATGCTTAGTGTTGTGTGTGTATGCTTAGAGTTGTGTTGTATGCTTAGTGTTGTGTGTATGCTTAGTGTTGTGTGTGTATGCTTAGTGTTGTGTGTAATAATAATAATAATAATAATAAACGGTTTATTAAAGAATGGCAGCCTCATGAGCTGAAAATACACATTTTACAATTTAGTGGATGAACATGAGATGTACAGATATGAGGATGGTAAGCTTAGTTTACAAACAAAATAAATAAATACAATAATGATGCATGTGCAGAATACAAATTATCATAAAATAACCATGAGAGTAAGTGATATACAGTACATATACACATTTATTTACTTACTCATATACAGAACATACGTATATACACGTACGTGCGCACATACATATACAATTATACATACATATATAGGAACATAAGAACATGCAGTAAGTGTGCACATGTCCGTATACACAAACGCTCGCGTATGCACACAAACATACATACATACAGAAACTGTTTTGGTATGGTCAGGGTAAAGAGGATGCAGGTACTACAATGGGAGGTTAATCCTCGGTAGTGTAGGTGTACTTACTCTAGTTGTACTTACTCTAGTTGTATTGCGGGAGTGAGCATGCTCGTTATTTCCCGCCTCCTATATGTGTAGGTGTTATATGTATTGTTATATGTGTGTGTGTGTGTGTGTGTGTGTGTGTGTGTGTGTGTGTGTGTGTGTGTGACAGAAGGCGAAATATGGAAGAACTGGGCGTTCTATTGTGTATGCTTAGTGTTGTGTGTGTATGCTTAGTGTTGTGTGTGTATGCTTAGTGTTGTGTGTATGTTTAGTACTGTGTGTATGCTTAGTGTTGTGTGTGTATGCTTAGTGTTGTGTGTATGTTTAGTGTTGTGTGTATGCTTAGTACTGTGTGTATGCTTAGTGTTGTGTGTGTATGCTTAGTGTTGTGTGTGTATGCTTAGTGTTGTGTGTATGCTTAGTACTGTGTGTATGCTTAGTGTTGTGTGTGTATGCTTAGTGTTGTGTGTTTATGCTTAGTGTTGTGTGTGTATGCTTAGTGCTGTGTGTGTATGCTTAGTGTTGTGTGTGTATGCTTAGTGCTGTGTGTATGCTTAGTGTTGTGTGTGTATGATTAGTGTTGTGTGTGTATTCTTAGTGTTGTGTGTGTATGCTTAGTGCTGTGTGTGTACGCTTAGTACTGTGTGTATGCTTAGTGCTGTGTGTATACTTGTGTGTGTATGCTTAGTGTTGTGTGTGTATGCTTAGTGTTGTATGTGTATGTTTAGTCCTGTGTATGTATTGTGTGTGTGTATACGTGTGTGTGCGTGTGTGTGTGTATGCTTAGTGCTGTGTGTGTATGCATGTGTGTATACGTGTGTATGTGTGTGTATGCATGTGTGTGTGTGTGTGTGTATGCTTAGTGCTGTGTGTGTATGCTTAGTACTGTGTGTATGCTTAGTGTTGTGTGTGTATGCTTAGTGTTCTGTGTGTATGCTTAGTTTTGTGTGTGTATGCTTAGTACTGTGTGTATGATTAGTGCTGTGTGTGTATGCTTAATACTGTGTGTATGCTTAGTGCTGTGTGTATGCTTAGTGTTGTGTGTATGCTTCGTGCTGTGTGTGTATGCTTAGTGATGTGTGTGTATGCTTAGTGATGTGTGTGTATGCTTAGTGTTGTGTGTATGCTTAGTGTTGTGTGTATGCTTAGTGTTGTGTGTGTATGCTTAGTGCTGTGTGTATGCTTAGTGTTGTGTGTGTATGCTTAGTACTGTGTGTATGCTTAGTGCTGTGTGTGTATGCTTAGTACTGTCTGTATGCTTAGTGCTGTATGTATGCTTAGTGTTGTGTGTATGCTTAGTGCTGTGTGTGTATGCTTAGTGTTGTGTGTATGCTTAGTGTTGTGTGTGTATGCATAGTGTTGTGTGTATGCTTAGTGTTGTGTGTGTATGCTTAGTGCTGTGTGTATGCTTAGTGTTGTGTGTATGCTTAGTGTTGTGTGTGTATGCTTAGTGTTGTGTGTGTATGTTTAGTGTTGTGTGTGTATGCTTAGTGTTGTGTGTGTATGCTTAGTGCTGTGTATATGCCTAGTGTTGTGTGTATGCTTAGTGTTGTGTGTGTATGCTTAGTGTTGTGTGTGTATGCTTAGTGTTGTGTGTGTATGCTTAGTGCTGTGTGTGTATGCTTACTGTTGTTGTATGCTTAGTGTTGTGTGTGTATGCTTAGTGCTGTGTGTATGCTTAGTGTTATGTGTATGCTTAATGTTGTGAGTGCATGCTTAGTGGTGTGTGTGTATGCTTAGTGTTGTGTGTGTATGCTTAGTGTTGTGTGTGTATGCTTAGTGTTGTGTGTGTATGCTTAGTGTTGTGTGTGTATGTTTAGTGTTGTGTGTGTATGCTTAGTGTTGTGTGTATGCTTAGTGTTGTGTGTGTATGCTTAGTGTTGTGTGTGTATGCTTAGTGTTGTGTGTATGCTTAGTGTTGTGTGTGTATGCTTAGTGTTGTGTGTATGCTTAGTGTTGTGTGTATGCTTAGTGTTGTGTGTGTATGCTTAGTGTTGTGTGTGTATGCTTAGTGTTGTGTGTATGCTTAGTGTTGTGTGTGTATGCTTAGTGTTGTGTGTGTATGCTTAGTGTTGTGTGTGTATGCTTTGTGTTGTGTGAGTGTGCTTAGTACTGTGTGTATGCTTAGTGTTGTGTGTGTATGCTTAGTGCTGTGTGTATGCTTAGTGTTGTGTGTGTTTGCTTAGTGTTGTGTGTGTATGCTTTGTACTTGTGTGCATGCTTAGTGCTATGTGTGTATGCTTAGTACTGTGTGTATGCTTAGTGCTGTGTGTGTATGCTTAGTACTGTGTGTATGCTTAGTGTTGTGTGTGTATGCTTAGTGTTGTGTGTGTATGCGTAGTGCTGTGGGTGTGTATGCTTAGTGTTGTGTGTATGGTTAGTGTTGTTTGTGTATGCTTAGTGTTGTGTGTGTATGCTTAGTACTGTGTGTATGCTTAGTGCTGTGTGTGTATGCTTAGTACTGTGTGTATGCTTAGTGCTGTGTGTATGCTTAGTGTTTTGTGTATGCTTAGTGCTGTGTGTGTATGCTTAGTGTTATGTGTGTATGCTTAGTGTTGTGTGTATGCTTAGTGTTGTGTGTGTAAGCTTAGTGTTGTGTGTATGCTTAGTGTTGTGTGTGTATGCTTAGTGTTGTGTGTATGCTTAGTGTTGTGTGTATGCTTAGTGTTGTGTGTGTATGCTTAGTGTTGTGTGTATGCTTAGTGTTGTGTGTGTATGCTTAGTGTTGTGTGTGTATGCTTAGTGTTGTGTGTATGCTTAGTGTTGTGTGTGTATGCTTAGTGTTGTGTGTATGCTTAGTGTTGTGTGTATGCTTAGTGTTGTGTGTGTATGCTTAGTGTTGTGTGTGTATGCTTAGAGTTGTGTGTGTATGCTTAGTGTTGTGTGTATG
The DNA here is from genome assembly GCA_037953745.1 of Lithodes maja. Taxonomy (NCBI): domain Eukaryota; kingdom Metazoa; phylum Arthropoda; class Malacostraca; order Decapoda; family Lithodidae; genus Lithodes; species Lithodes maja. Next base: position 39,555 of record JBAKBP010020278.1, read on the forward strand.
CTTAGTGTTGTGTGTGTATGCTTAGTGTTGTGTGTATGCTTAGTGTTGTGTGTATGCTTAGTGTTGTGTGTATGTTTAGTACTGTGTGTATGCTTAGTGTTGTGTGTGTATGTTTAGTGTTGTGTGTATGCTTAGTGTTGTGTGTTTTTTTTTTTTTTTTTTTTTTTTTTCTATGTGATTGAGGGAGGCAAAAGGCATAACTGCCTATAGCGAGTGCCTCCCCCATAGTTGAAAGAGTGACAGGGCCAAAATCAAGGGACGTTCGAGCCAAAATGCTTAGTGTTGTGTGTGTATGATTAGTGCTGTGTGTGTATGCTTACTGTTGTTGTATGCTTAGTGTTGTGTGTGTATGCTTAGTGCTGTGTGTATGCTTAGTGTTGTGTGTATGCTTAATGTTGTGTGTGCATGCTTAGTGTTGTGTGTGTATGCTTAGTGTTGTGTGTGTATGCTTAGTGTTGTGTGTGTATGCTTAGTGTTGTGTGTGTATGCTTAGTGTTGTGTGTGTATGTTTAGTGTTGTGTGTGTATGCTTAGTGTTGTGTGTATGCTTAGTGTTGTGTGTATGCTTAGTGTTGTGTGTGTAAGCTTAGTGTTGTGTGTATGCTTCGTGTTGTGTGTGAATGCTTAGTGTTGTGTGTATGCTTAGTGTTGTGTGTATGCTTAGTGTTGTGTGTGTAAGCTTAGTGTTGTGTGTATGCTTAGTGTTGTGTGTGTATGCTTAGTGTTGTGTGTATGCTTAGTGTTGTGTGTATGCTTAGTGTTGTGTGTATGCTTAGTGTTGTGTGTGTATGCTTAGTGTTGTGTGTATGCTTAGTGTTGTGTGTGTACTCTTAGTGCTGTGTGTATGCTTAGTGTTGTGTGTATGCTTAGTGTTGTGTGAGTATGCTTAGTGTTGTGTGTGTATGCTTAGTGTTGTGTGTATGCTTAGTGTTGTGTGTGTATGCTTAGTTTTGTGTGTGTATGCTTAGCGTTGTGAGTGTATGCTTTGTGTTGTGTGTGTGTGCTTAGTACTGTGTGTATGCTTAGTGTTGTGTGTGTATGCTTAGTGCTGTGTGTGAATGCTTAGTGTTGTGTGTATGCTTAGTGTTGTGTGTGTATGTTTAGTGTTGTGTGTATGCTTAGTACTGTGTGTATGCTTAGTGTTGTGTGTATGCTTAGTGTTGTGTATGTATGCTTAGTGTTGTGTGTATGCTTAGTACTGTGTGTATGCTTAGTGTTGTGGGTGTATGCTTAGTGTTGTGTGTGTATGCTTAGGGCTGTGTGTGTATGCTTAGTGTTGTGTGTGTATGCTTAGTGTTGTGTGTATGCTTAGTGTTGTGTGTATGCTTAGTGTTGTGTGTGTATGCTTAGTGTTGTGTGTGTATGCTTAGAGTTGTGTGTGTATGCTTAGTGTTGTGTGTATGCTTAGTGTTGTGTGTGTATGCTTAGTGTTGTGTGTAATAATAATAATAATAATAATAAACGGTTTATTAAAGAATGGCAGCCTCATGAGCTGAAAATACACATTTTACAATTTAGTGGATGAACATGAGATGTACAGATATGAGGATGGTAAGCTTAGTTTACAAACAAAATAAATAAATACAATAATGATGCATGTGCAGAATACAAATTATCATAAAATAACCATGAGAGTAAGTGATATACAGTACATACACACATTTATTTACTTACTCATATACAGAACATACGTATATACACGTACGTGCGCACATACATATACATACATATATAGGAACATAAGAACATGCAGTAAGTGTGCACATGTCCGTATACACAAACGCTCGCGTATGCACACAAACATACATACATACAGAAACTGTTTTGGTATGGTCAGGGTAAAGAGGGTGCAGGTACTACAATGGGAGGTTAATCCTCGGTAGTGTAGGTGTACTTACTCTAGTTGTACTTACTCTAGTTGTATTGCGGGAGTGAGCATGCTCGTTATTTCCCGCCTCCTATATGTGTAGGTGTTATATGTATCGTTATATGTGTGTGTGTGTGTGTGTGTGTGTGTGTGTGTGTGTGTGTGTGTGTGTGTGTGTGACAGAAGGCGAAATATGGAAGAACTGGGCGTTCTATTGTGTATGCTTAGTGTTGTGTGTGTATGCTTAGTGTTGTGTGTGTATGCTTAGTGTTGTGTGTATGTTTAGTACTGTGTGTATGCTTAGTGTTGTGTGTGTATGCTTAGTGTTGTGTGTATGTTTAGTGTTGTGTGTATGCTTAGTACTGTGTGTATGTTTAGTGTTGTGTGTGTATGCTTAGTGTTGTGTGTGTATGCTTAGTGTTGTGTGTATGCTTAGTACTGTGTGTATGCTTAGTGTTGTGTGTGTATGCTTAGTGTTGTGTGTTTATGCTTAGTGTTGTGTGTGTATGCTTAGTGCTGTGTGTGTATGCTTAGTGTTGTGTGTGTATGCTTAGTGCTGTGTGTATGCTTAGTGTTGTGTGTGTATGATTAGTGTTGTGTGTGTATTCTTAGTGTTGTGTGTGTATGCTTAGTGCTGTGTGTGTACGCTTAGTACTGTGTGTATGCTTAGTGCTGTGTGTATACTTGTGTGTGTATGCTTAGTGTTGTGTGTGTATGCTTAGTGTTGTATGTGTATGTTTAGTCCTGTGTATGTATTGCGTGTGTGTATACGTGTGTGTGCGTGTGTGTGTATGCTTAGTGCTGTGTGTGTATGCATGTGTGTATACGTGTGTATGTGTGTGTATGCATGTGTGTGTGCATGTGTGTGTATGCTTAGTGCTGTGTGTGTATGCTTAGTACTGTGTGTATGCTTAGTGTTGTGTGTGTATGCTTAGTGTTCTGTGTGTATGCTTAGTTTTGTGTGTGTATGCTTAGTACTGTGTGTATGCTTAGTGCTGTGTGTGTATGCTTAATACTGTGTGTATGCTTAGTGCTGTGTGTATTGTTACGGCTGGATCGGCAATACATATTCGGGATTCTTGATCGTAGGACAGAAATGGCTTATGTGACAACGACACGCTCGATTCCAGTCCCAAATACTATATGCTCCAGACAACAAAAGCACCAACGCCCTACAGAGTTATCGTCTATGGTAACGAGGTACCTTAACTCGGCGAAAGTGTACAACAGGGGTAGGCTTTGAGGCTAAACTCCCTCAGACATTTATAGGTTACGTTATTACTAAAGAAATGCAATACTCAAGAAACTACGTTAATATTAAGCCTCTAATAATGTAGAATAGAAGCAGGCTAAAGGTATGACAGTGAAATGCTAAATGACAAATGTACACGCCTACTTGAAAGCGCGTGCACTAGAATAACTGTCCCCTACTAACATGCACTAGCATGTAGCATACAAGATGTTCATGATCCAGTAGATACCTAATAATACACATGGAAGGAACATAAATAGT